>JARFOD010156643.1:0-12213 GCA_031763545.1 Mopalia muscosa | reverse complement strand
AAAGAAAGCTCATACTGCAAAGTGTGACTTTTTTGATTTTATGACTAGCTGGTACCACTGTGCCATAATGTTCAATTAAGGAAATCTTTTTTGTTTTTATTCTCAGATATTGATGAGTGTAGTGAAGGGCTGGCTAGTTGTAATTACTACAGGTGTCACAATACCATTGGGTCCTACCGCTGTGACTGTGAGAAAGATTTGGCATGGAATGAGAAAAAACAACAGTGTTTATGTATGTCTCCTGTTGATTTATTGGAAATATTTTAGTTACGGGTAGTATGCTCCTAGCACTCATACTGTGTTTATTTTGCACCGAAATATGTTTTATTAAATAAGCCTGTTGTTAATGAAGCCATGAGATATTTATTCTCCTATCTGTCTCAAAGTGAATCATCTTGTCTGGGGAAGAGGCAATGAAACTGTTTTTGCTGACTTGCGTACATGTATATACCTTATGTATATGATGTATTTGTCTCCTATATAAAATTTAAGAGAAGTTAGTACTTGTATTATAACATAAAAATCAAGCTGATGAATTTTTTTAATTGAATCTATTGATTGTTTAACAGCTGAGTGTTTTTCTGAAGAGCCTGGGGATTGTCCAAATGGAGGAACCTGCTATAAACCCGGACAATGTGCGTGTCTGGAAGGATATCAATTACCTAGCTGCTCTGGTAAGAAATTTACCAATTTAGATAAAAATACTAATAATTTTATAACTGTAAGAATCTTAACAATAAATTATTTCTAAGGGGAAATATTAAATAACATTATGTTTTGCAGCAAAATAGAAAATGGTATATGTAAACTTAAATAGATATCACTGATGATTATAATGGAAGTAACATCATTATGACAGTATTATTTAAATACCTTATTTCCTCACTGTATTGATTTGTAATTATTAAGGTTTACCCCAAAAATTTGTTTAAATAAAATGAAAGCCTGTTTCTACTAATTATGTAGACATTGACGAATGCACGGGAGATCATGGCTGTGAGCATGGCTGTATTAACACACCTGGGTCTTATTATTGTGATTCAACTGAACCCGGGTATGGCCGGATTCCAGGAGACTCACATGATAAACGTAAGGAACTAAGTCAGTGCTGTCCTGTAAAGGGTATAAACTCTAGTACAAGAGTAATGTGACCCCGAAGAATGAAAGACTCATTTTGATTCAATATTTCAGGGTATTTGTTATATCATAATCAACAGAGCCCTTACATTACTCTTGTACTATGCTAAGCTTAACAGTGGAAAGATAACTCCCTTTGATATATCATACTAACTACAATGACAGGGAGTAACCAGATTAAATAGAATTTATTCAACGAGAGCACATGCATTATAGCAAATATCTCTAGAGCTGGAGAAGTGTGAAATAATTTTGGTTCCACTGCTGTGTGATTTTGAAAATATTGACATTTTGTAATGACTGCCAATAATATACAATATAAACATGAGCCTCAAATGATGTCACATTACCAGTGCTCTGTCAACTGGAAAGAAAATTTAATACATAATTTTGAGACATCTACTTGACTTTTCTATTTACAATGACATCAAAAATATTATGGCATTTTCTTATGACGTTTTTACTTTGTGATAATATCATTTGTATATTACAAATAAATAGATAATTTATTATTGTTGGAGTACACTGCTGTCATAAGAGTGAAATACAATAGACCCCATTCTCATTCCAAATCAATAAATCATCAATTGAATTATCAAGCCATCAGTCAATCTGTTGATCAATAGATCAATCCAGTAATCAATCAACCAATCAATCAATCATCCCAGTTATATGTCAGTTATTCTTTATTCACAGCTATATGTTTCGATTTATTACCTGGATTCTGCCCTAATAAGGGTAGCTGTGTTACCCCTGATGTGTGTAACTGTGCAGTTGGATTTGTGGCCCCTAAGTGTGATGGTATGTTATCTTCAATAGCTTCTGTCTTCTCTAGCATACTTGTTAGTCTTTTACAGGATCTGGAGGGAAATATAAGTTTGTCTATCCATCCTATTGTAATGATATGAAGTTCGCCTTTTCACCCAACCATGAATATCGCTTAAACATATTTCTGTTTTATTCTTTACATTTATAAAATGTGTTTCTGTTAGAAAAATAATATTTATGTTAAAATTGTTAGCTTATCATTTGATTATACAATGTTTTGTGCGACACTAAACCCTCCAGGTCCTTCTCTCACCATTGTTATCATACACATACAGTTGTATTATGATTTAAAGAGTTTATCTTTGATTAAACAGGAATGTCTTTTTTCTTTATTCACCATTCTGTGTTTCAATATTGTTCCAGAAGGAAACGTGTTTTAATATTTAATTATTTCGTAGCTGTGGACAATTGTGTTGGTAAGGATGGCGAGTGTGGAGGACAGTGTGTGTCAGTTGGGGACAAGTACTATTGTCAGATTGTGGGTGGGTATGGCATCATCCCAGGAGATACCAAGAACACACGTATGTACCACAATGTTATTTAATGTGTATGCATTTTTAGAGGTTTCTATCTGTCGTACCTCAGTGTTGAGGATGACTACATTTTATCTTCACAGTTTTGATTCCCCAGTGGTTTGGGGGTATTTCATGGAGTCTCACTATATGGCTCTGGTAATAGTACTGGGGTTCTATTTTTGGGTATGGGACTCATACTAAGGGTAGCACGTGTTTGTTTCAAGCATAGTCAGACCGTTTTATTATAACTTAGCATAGTCAGTCCGTTTTATTATAACTTAGCATAGTCAGACCGTTTTATTATAACTTAGCATAGTCAGACCGTTTTATTATAACTTAGCATAGTCAGACAGTTTTTTTTTAATAACTAAGCACTATAGGACATTTAATTTATCAAAATATTAAATACTTGTGCTAGTTGTTTACTGTTCTGCTATATGATCACCTTCATGTAAATGAAATTCTCATTAGCATGGTATTAAACACAAATCACTACAGCAACCAACTTTAGAAGATTTGGTTGTTCTTTGATTTTAATAACAACATATACTAGGACACAGTGCCCATCTTATGTACATTTCTGGTAAAACAAAGTACTGGCTTATGCTTTGAAGAGAAGAAATCTTGGAAATATCATTTATTTATTATTAAAATTTTGCAAAATTTATGAAGCAAAGTAAATACAACATTACCAGGTAATTAAGGTTTAAGTTGTTTTCTATTTTATGTTTAGCTGTGTGTTTTGGACAGTTTCCGGGAAGATGTCCGAATGGTGGAGAGTGTAGCAGCCCTGACATTTGTCTGTGTCAGCAGGGATATTATCCCCCTCAATGTGATGGTGAGATAATACCCCAAGTCTTCTTTTAATATGGCCCTCTGACCAAGGGCAGTTTGTTTGAATAGTTACAATGCTGTCTGTACTTAGCACTGGAGGAATATTATCTTTCCAGCATTATGGAACGTATCAGATCTGGGTTGTGCTAGTGTCAATAACTCAATCAGTCTTTCAATACATTGACCAGTGTCAGAATATTTAGTGCGCCATTGAACAACAACAATACAAGTATGACCCCCCAATCAAGCAAACAAAACAAATGCCAACCAACCAATCAAACTTACAAACTACAGTTCCAGAAGTCCATAAAATAGTAATATGAAATGTTCCATAGGTAGTGTTCTAGACAGTATGGAGTCCATTGAGTACACACAGCTCCACTTATGACTGACTGGCAAACCGTCTGGGGCCAGTTCCACAAAGCATTTTCTAACTTAAGTTGAAATACTACATTTGATTTTTTTGCCACTTGCCTTTACTTAGTTTTAAATTAATATCTGTAATGGTAACTTACTAATGTAATAATACTTATGGTAAAATATTAAATGTTAAAATTCAAAACTGAAAAATGTGAGGGTCTTTAAACATTTTGACTTAAGTATAAAACTGCTTTGTGGAATCGGATCCAGGGGAGGTAATTTCAGATTTAAACTGAGCTGTCGCTCAGCAAAGTGTCCCACATTATCAAAATAACAACAATACATATGAAATAAATAACAATGTAGATTAGAAGATTAGGTTAGGAAATGTCACAATATTATATAAAAGTCAGACTGCGCTCATCTTGTACTCGACGTCACATTATGTTCATGTTCCGATGGAACATAAAAGGGTATTCTATACTCCTATTACAGGGAGCTTACTGATAATCAGTGCATACTCAACACCTGATAGACAGATTTGGTTCTTTGCACACCCTTTGTCCTGAAATTATCTTTGTTGTACAAAAATCAGTGAACATAAATTTTCTTGCTCTATCACATTTAAGTTCCTTTTTTTTAATCCACCTTTTGCATGGTTTGTAACTATAAGTTATTGGTTTTGAAGATGTGAATGAGTGTCTGATAGAGAATGGAGGCTGTGATAAAGAGTGTGTGAACATCCAGGGCTCATACTACTGTCAGTGCTGGGAAGGCTATGGTATAAACCCTGATGACCATCAATGTAAACGTAAGTCAGACTTCTGTTTGAAATAATATTATTATTATGTTGTTGAATAAAATTGCAAAGTAATTTTGGCTAAAATAATTCACTGTCAAATAAACCACCACCATTTTGTATAGCCTTATGGCTACATGGCTAAAGTTTTATGATATATCTGTAACTGTTTTGACACTGATTCTGCTATACTGTTTCTAAAAACCCTTTCACAGCTACATTTAACCTGGGATTATGATCATATCCCTCTATATTGTAATCCCAGATTTAACTGACTAACTCTAAAACTAGCCGGATTGAAGTTCCCCGTGTGAAACACATGAGTATTTTGAAGCTGGTTTAATTTCACCCACTTCTCATGTGGCTTTGAGCTGGTTTCAACGTTTTTACAAGCTTATAAAGCGCAGACTAATCTGGCTTTGAAATGTTGACATTGTTGTCTTTACCAACAGTTATTACACAAAAACATTTGATACAGCTGTTTGTAATTCATGCTTGTTATACTTGCGTATGGTCATGAATGTGCTAACATGTGTTTTTAAACTGTGTGTACATTTTTGCTCTTTCAATATGCCTTCATGTTAATTATTTCTGTAATGTAGCTATATGCTTTGATTCTCGCCCGGGTACCTGTGATGGTGGTGGTGTATGCATCTCACCTGACACCTGTGTCTGTGGAAATGGTTATGAAGGAGAGAAATGTACAGGTAAATGGTCAGAAAGAATTGGTTAACATTCCTAATTTACTGTATTTTCTCTTAAAGACACACAACCATTCATTTCCTACTTTACTTCAAACAATTTTCGAAGAGTATCATATCTGGAAAGGGAGAACTGTGAAGGACTGCTAACTGTAAAGAGCCACTTGCAATAAATGTGAATTTTTAAACTTGAACGATAACAAATCTTAATATGAGTCTGTAGGTCGGCCAATTCTTTAATAATAAAAGCAAAATGTTGAAAGATGCTTGACATGTTTTTTCCGAATATAACACTTTCTCTTTACCTTGACTAACATTTGATACTTTTCTGTAAGTATTTGTCACTGAAACACAAATGGACTGTTTCTTCATGATCCATAACCCCCCTTTCTCTTGTGATTGAGCTGTGTTAATGCTGACTAATCACTCATCAGTCTTTAACATCTTATCTTCCAGATATAAATGAGTGTGTGATGGGTACATCAGTCTGTGAACTAGAGTGTCACAATGCTCCTGGAACTTATACCTGTGACTGTCAACAAGGCTTTGGCTGGGATCCTCAACTCAAACGGTGCAGACGTAAGTTTACACCATTAATGGAGAGTTATAAACTAAGTGGCTGGTAAGATCCACATGGAAACAAATTTCAATAATTAAGAAAAGGACACCAACATTCAGCAGAATTATTTTGGTTTGTTTAGTTTAAGGTTACACCATACTTTATAAGGTTATCCTTTTCATAAAGGGTTTTTTGAAAAGTTTCTTCCCCGTTTCTGTCAAAAATAAATACATTTAGTGCTTGTTTTTATTTGATTATACTGTGTATTCAATGTCAATAAAATGA
Source organism: Mopalia muscosa (assembly GCA_031763545.1). NCBI lineage: Eukaryota > Metazoa > Mollusca > Polyplacophora > Chitonida > Mopaliidae > Mopalia > Mopalia muscosa. The sequence continues at coordinate 6,195 of JARFOD010156643.1, read as the reverse complement.
CTTCAATTATTTATCTGCTCAATTTGATTTAAAATTGTCCTTTCCGTAAAAGAAAGATTTATATAATTAATTACCTTTTCTCTTCCATTAGCTGTATGTGATCATGGTGGCCCAGGTATTTGTCCTAACTCGGGTGCCTGTATTGAACCGGAGACTTGTCAGTGTGCTGAAGGCTTCCATTCTAACAACTGTGAGGGTAAGGATACATTGATAGTGAAAGTATTTTAGCCATAAGCAGTAAATTGTTATTTTTTTGTATTTTTATTTTTCTTAATAAGTAACTGGAACAGGTTGAGACCACACCTAGTTCACCAGAATTTAAAAACTAAATAAATAAAACTATGTGGCATTATTATCTGTCTTCTGTAATTTACAGTTAAAATTTACTGGACTACTAAATCGTGCTAACAAGAACTAAACGGTTGTGCACCTATTATTAATTACATATTTTTTCTCATATTCAGACATAGATGAATGTGTTAATAATAATGGTGGATGTGATAATTTGTGTGTTAATCTGCCTGGGAAATATTACTGTGGCAGCTCACAGGCTGGATATGGAAGAATACCAGGAGAAAATGTGGACAAACGTAAGAAAATCAGAAATGAAGACTCACCTTGAATTAAAAGGCGCACAAAATGTAACATACATGTATGTGCATTCTATATTACAGTATCTTACTACTACTTTCTTTTTTTTATAAGACATGCTCAGAGTAAAGTCTAACTAAATTAGAATTTAACGTTGATATCTAATAATATATAATCTTTTTTTAAAGCTGTCTGCGGAGGAACTCATCTTCCTGGTATTTGTGCTAATGGTGGCCAGTGCACCGCTCCGGACATCTGTGTGTGTTCCCATGGATACCAGTTACCAGGATGTACAGGTAATATTGGGCTGAATCTTTTTCTCTAAAACACTGCTGGTTTGTTTTTTGATGAGAATGAGAAGAGGAATTCTAAAATCTCCTCTATGATATCTCAAGCCATTGGAGCATCATGTTATAAACAAACCGTTCTAACTGTTCAAGTACTAAGTCACAGAACAGCGCCACAACAAAATACAAGCTATTGTCTAATTTATCCTGTGGTAAAGCAGGGCATTTTTTTTGCAGTGTAGCACAGCTGTCTTAAATTTACCTAGCACTGGAGGAAGATAACTTTCCTTCTCTATCAGAACACTTCACATTTTATGGTTGTGCTACTGTCAGTTATTGTTGGAATATACCATCATTATATAAGTGTAATACCCAAAGGTACAGTAAAAAAAAACAATCAATCATTCAATCCTTCCTAATTTACAGCACATTGTTTAGGTCAGTTAGCCAGTTGTTCAGGTAATAAATATGTGTGTATATATTTAATTTTTTTTAATAGATATAGATGAATGTTTAACTGGAGCAGCGAAATGTCCTGGCAGTTGTGAGAATGTGGATGGTAGCTATTACTGCCAAGGTGATGCTGGGTACGGTAAAGCTCCGGGAGATACTGTTTATAAACGTAAGTATTATAATCATTTTTGCATTTCTTAGGTACATTTGTTTTGTGCAGTTTCCAGGAAAACTAATAAAATTCCACCTTTACAGAAAGCCAAATGGAAGTGTGAGCTCAAATTGAATAGCTATAGTTGTAAAATAAATGTGATAAGTTCTAATACTTTTAAAGGCCTGACAATCAAATAATCCAATTAAAATCATAAAACAATGGAAACATCCAGCCTGTCTTTCCACATTAGACCAGTTGCCATTCATGACTTATGTTTTTTAATAGCATAAAAACGATAATTGTCTGACCTCATTAAAATCCACCTCTGTTATGAAAGAAGAGATCACATAGGACTGCATCCAAATGTGAAGTCACATATATAGGACTGCATCCAAATATGAAGTCACAGATCACATAGGACTGCATCCAAATGCGAAGTCACAGATCACATAGGACTGCATCCAAATATGAAGTCCCAGCTCTTGGCAACTTTTAGAGATTTCTATATGACTCACATTATACTACAGAAACTTTTGTGTGTGGAAAATTCAATCATGGTATAGTTTCACTTTTATGACTAAAAACATTTTTTCTTCAGCTGTGTGTGGGTTAAACTTACCTGGAGAATGTGCTAACAAAGGTAGATGTATAAAACCAGGTGTTTGTAGCTGTGCTGATGGGTTCCTCATGCCAGATTGTACAGGTAAGAATAATATGGTTATTAAGGACATTTTAATTCAGGAAAATAATGAGAATTCCTCAAATGATTGTGATATTTATCTTAGTAAATTTGTCTCAAGTTGGATGATCTTTTTCTTACCTCACGCAAATTTTTGATGTGTACTGTAAATGATTCCATGTGATGGCTTTACAGTATTGTACATGAACATAAAGCTAGGGAGAGTGCAGAATCATCTTGCAACAAGGTATAAAGATTGCAACATTGCTGTACCATCATTAAAATATAGATTATGCTGAAAATGTAGCTTCATATCCAGAGTGTCATAATATCACCACTTGTAGGTAACAATTGAATATTATATGTGAAAATGAAAGTAGAAGTTTGTGTTATGTTGCCCTTTTATCATTTACAGAGGTTGATAAGACATGTGATAAATGTGAATCTAGTTTGTGTGTTAACTTGGTGGGTCCTGATGGGTGTAGATGTTCAGACAACTTTAAGTCCAATCAAAACGGTGAGTGATGATCGACACCTGCTCATAAATAACTGTGATGTGTTAATACAGTGAACCACACAAAAATGTAGAATTTTATTCTGAAGATAACATACCTGTTTTTACTGTGGTTGTGGAATTCAATGTTGTTATTGTGACTGTGGTTGCCTCTAGTAATGTTGAATAACTTTTAACAGTTTTATCGTCAAACAAAAAATCATGATTCACCTGGTGCTCTAGGAGCTAAGAGGGAATGGCTACAAGTTGCCCCTTAGTTTGCAGGCAGTTACGTCAATTGATTTCCTTCCCCCACTGGGCTGGCACATCGTAATATGGGTATGATATTTGTAAAATATTTTAAGAAGATAATGTACATGCTATTTTCTGATCTACAAATATTTGACCAGACCACAGAAAAGGACTACTTTCTGTATTATTTTTACATATTTTATTTCACTGTTTAGTATTTCTTTGTCCTTAGGAGTTTGCTCAACACCTCTTCCTTGTTCGTGTGTGATTAAGACAGATTGCCTCAGTTCTAGACTTTGTGACTGTGCTGAAGGTTTTGAAGGACCTGAATGTGAAGGTAATTCACATTTATTATGTGATTTTGAAAAGACATAAGTTTATCTCTAACAATGGTGCCAAGGTGTTTATTTAACTTATAACTTCTAGCAGTTGGGACAGAGAAATAGGCTTTACCACAGGGGATCTTACATGTTATTTCTGTGGCCTGTCCAAAAATTAGAGTGTACAAACTTATAGAAGTTATAGGGTAATTTGAACAATTTTAACAACCTCTGACAATTATAGAGTCTCAATAATGCAAAAACAAAGTAAAAAAAAAAAAAATTGCCTTCATAGCATTCTAAAATATAATCAATTCTACTTCGTATGTCGTGACTCTAAGATACACCCGGTCCATCTTGTTTTGCACTTCTTTTATTTGCTGGGCGGTGGCTGATAGGTCGCCATAAATATTGGAGGAAATTAATGCGCGATGGTCTGGCACTGCGTACGAGAGTTGTCTTAGTCTCGTCCACTATAGAAACTCTCGTGAGAATACGATTGCCTTCATAGGTTTGATTTTTAATCTTATCCGTAAAAGAAGTTATTGACCTAAAATTTCTCAAAGTGTTATGCAATGGCTTCCCAGGTGAGATTTTTCAGCAGATATTTGTCATTCATGAATCAGTCACTATTTATTTTTAACCACTAATTATTACAGACATTAATGAGTGTGAATCTGGGCCGTGTGAGTTTGGCTGTGTGAATATCCCTGGTAGTTACTACTGTGAGGCTGACACCCCTGGATACGGGCTTAGACCTGGAGAAAACCAAACTAGACGTAAGTCAATAACAAATTAAGCAAAGTGATAACATATAACAGAACATTTGACTAGCTTCACGACTCCTAAAAAGCATTGTTGTCAACATATAAAGAATTTAATAAGAATTACATACAACTGTACAAAAGCTTTACAACAGGCATTCACTCTTTTTCCGTTTACTGTTCCTGTAAAGTCATTGTACAAAATACTTACTTGGAGTAAAAGGGCATTGACTTACACATAGTATACAAAATATAGTGTTTGGAGAGATTCCATACCCTTATCTGGTTGAACTTTCTCACTGTATGTTTTTTAATGTGGTTGTGGAATTCTATATTTTTATAGTGACTGTGGTTGTCTCCAGTTATGTTGAATACTATTTTATGGTCAAACATAGTTCATTGCTCTGGTAACTGAATTTAGCCCTGGCTCTTGCTTTTAAAATTTTAAAGGATAGGTTTTCATGATTCTAACAACTATGAAATATATGTTAATATAGCTGTGTGTTTTGGAGAGATGCCAGGTAGATGTGCTAATGGTGGGGAGTGTTTGGAGCCTGGAGTCTGTTCCTGTAATGGATATCAAACACCGGACTGTCTCACAGGTACACCTTCTCTCAGTTATCTTTAGAATCTGATGAATTGAGAGAGCAAAAGTAAGCTTAGTTTATTCTTCAGCAATCTGTGAACTGTTTGTGTGCAATTTTTTTTTAATAGTATATCCCATGTTGAAGCAGTTAAGATAGTTTGAAAACCTTTATCACTAATTGAATTTCCCTGAACTGAACATGCTTTGATTTACTGTTCGAGTCCGCCTTTCCACCATCAGATATATGAGCAAGTCGTATGTTGTGGCTCCGGCAATCGCGGGGGTGGTTTTTACAAGGTTTTCTCTTGGTTTTCCACCGCAATAAGTGGACAATCCGTCATCATATAAGTGAAATACCCTTGAGTAGGACGTTAAACACCAATCAAACAAACAAACAAAACACTAATTGAATTAGTACAGAAATGAAAGATAAAAAACAATTACCCTGATGGTCAGGGATGCTCAATTCATGTGTTGCTATGGTACATAAAGCTATGCTACAATCGAAATAAAGTCAAGTCTTACTTTACAGTGTTCAAATTCAATGTACAGATTCAAATGACAAATGCACCTAGTGACTTTATATGTAGTTCAATAGGTGTTTCCCCATTAAACTTTCTTTGCATTTGCCATTACACAGAAGATATTTGTATCTAATCATGTACAATGTGGTTTTTGCCATGTTTTTCATAACAATCATCAACACAAAACAGACAACCTCATATGCTAATGGTGTTTGTAATGTTTTCAGACATAGACGAGTGTATCACTGGTTCCCCTGTTTGTCAGGTAGGATCCTGTCATAATGAGATTGGCTCCTACAGGTGTGATTGCCCTCAGGGGTATCTCTGGGAGGACACAGATAAAACATGTAAAGGTATGATTCATTTTCTCAGTGACAGCATGAAGACTACATGTATTTGTAGGGATCTGGGGCAACTTTTCACAGAATGTTGTATGACAAAAAGCTATCATACAGTCAAATTTAGTCTTCTTTAAATCATACGCTTATCACATATTTTTAAGAAAGTGTGCAATCTTTGATTAACAAGGATACAAGGAATTTCTTATGTGGAGGGTTTTTTATGCTTTTTTTTTTACAAAGCTATGGATTGGTTGAGTATTCATATATTTTTTTGCTTTAACAGAAGAAAAGCTATTGATTTGGGCTAGTGGCAATATATATATTCTTTGATTTCAATTCCTTAGTTAGGCAGCTGTTAAATTTTATGGATTCCTATTGTCACAAGTTTAATACGAATTAATCAATCAATTAGTCAAGAAATTTAAGAAATGTATTCTAAATAAGCCCTTTCTGAATAGTGAGAATACTGTTAAAATCAATGTAATCATGTTTTTTTCTTTTTGTTGTGATTTTGTTAAATCTCATTTCTTAAATTCCAGCCTCCTGTTTTGGAGAGAAGCCTGGTAGCTGTGCTAATGGTGGGACATGTATTCGACCTTGGGTCTGTGATTGTAAGCCTGGATTTAACTCCCCTGACTGCTCAGGTAACAGTCATTTGTTTCAATAGTACATGTATTACTTTCCTGATGATGGCAAAATAAACCGCCGAAATATTGAAGTCAAAATGAGTCTTTCGTTCTTCGGAGTAACA
>JARFOD010156632.1:0-12213 GCA_031763545.1 Mopalia muscosa | reverse complement strand
AAGTAATCAGATATTTATATATATATATATATATATATATATATATATATATAGTGCATATGCAAAGATGTAGAATACTTGATCTGGGTATGTTGACTAAATATATATATATGTATATTTTTAAATAGAAAACAGCCAAATCACCTGCAGGCCCTAAAACCACAAGAAAAAAATAGACTACATAAAACCTAGAAGAGGAGCGCACCAGTTGATACATTTATATCTCCAATACCAATGCTCATTTCTTGATTCTGGTAAAGGAATGACATGGAAAACGGAGGTTACTGATTATATACGATTGTAAAATTTAATGTGATTTGCTTCCTAAACACTATTATATGGTCATGAAAGAAATCTAATGTGTTTTTTCTATTTCTTTATTTTTTGTTTTGTTTTGCAGTATTGCGTTTTATTTAGACAACAATTATCTACTGTTTTCTGTGCCCCCAAAAAAGACAATGAAATAATACTGTATTGGTTTATGTACGTGGATAGACAATACAAACTAGGTGAATATTTTTATGGAGCGGCTTAGCGAGGAAGCTACATGACAAGTTTATGTTAATCCGTGAATTTGTTTTTCAAGCTAGTGTGTACACAAACATTTGTGACCGACAGACCACAAGTAAAATCCGACGGACCACAAGTAAAATTTCTAAGTCAGCCCCCCACCCCCCTACTATAGTAGTGGTGGACAATAACATTGTGTTAATTGTATTTTCATCATCTTTTAACTGTGTTATCCCAAACCATTGAATATACAGATTTCTAATTTACCTGAGTATCAAATTCCTGTAGTCTGTATTCCATAACTGCCTCTACATACTGTCTCCTATTGGCAAAACTAAGAGGAATGTTTTTACCTCCTGGTACAACAGCTACTGATCTACCATCACTTGTTTGACCTTCAAAGCACTCCAGTGGTATGTACTGTAACAACAACATATAAGAAAGACTTTTGAATAACAATACATTTTGAATATATTTATAGAATGAAAATTGTTCATTCCTCAACCACAAACAATGTTACCTTACTGATTTGTATTATAATGTTTTGATAAACTTTTCTTTTTGTCTCACAAACATCAAAGAAGATTAAGGTAAGGTTGTCCATTAAATTTTGTTTTCTTTCAATATTAGTTTCCAATATTTACTATAGACATAAACGGATAGCAATGTTGAGAATAGAATATTGATCCATTAAGATTTTTACCTCTTGGAAAGTACTCTCATTCACCCCACTTTCATGGATGTCTCTAATACCACGGAGAGTCTGAATATACACATGGTCAACCTTCAAATACAAAGTGAATATCATCAGTACAAAAAACTGCAGTTTAAAGAAATTAAGGCTAAAGCAAAGAACTTAATTCAACACATGTGGACAAAAAAAAAACAAAACCCAAAACCTTTTGAGCGATACCTAAAGTTATCTTTGCCTTGAAGAAATGAGAAATCTGAATAATATATTTTCTACTTATTTTGTTTCATTTTCTGCCTAATCTGCATTACTTATTGTTACATTGTTATATAAGCTCATAGCACATTAGAGTATGTTTAATATACTAATGCCCTGTTGGATAATTTCCGCTATTGATTTGTGTAATTAGATTTTAACTTTCTTGCACTTTAATAAATGAAGACAGTATTAATGAAACAATCTCTAACCTCTTCTATATCCTCGAGCCTTAGTGGGATGCCCACCAGTAATTTCCATACACATGGAGCCAGATGAAGATCCAATGGTTTCTTTGTACGAACGGCTACTCCCAATAATATACCCAGAAATTTGTACAGGTACAGTAAATCATCAGATGCCATAGCTGGGTTCAGGAGAAATCTGAAACAAACCATCACATTTTACAGGAATTAACGAGAAAGAAAACACAGCCATGTCTTGTAGCTGATTAGATGTCACTGTACGACTGTGTGAATGGTATCTAGTATAGATAGATGTAGCTATTATGTACGAATGTAATGAAATGCTTATTTGTAAGTTTATTTCACTGGTATGGCAAAAGTAAGCACAAATAGTAACTAGCCACACTAAATCAACCTTGGAATTTGTTTGTTTGATTGAGGTTTAACATTGTACTCAATGGCATTTCACTTAAATGATGAGGGATTGTCCATTTCTCATTGTTCCTTGCTTAAATACAGTGAGAACAGAGGAAACCTCATAAAAATACCCAGCGATTGCAGATTGTGAGACTCACTCACATACCTGCTGGTCAACAGATGGACTCACAGTACATCGAAGTAGGATTAGGAGGTCAACACATAAACCATTTGGCCACTACAATGTGAAGTGTTGTAATGAATAAATAATGTTAGTCCTGTACCACATACAGGACAAAAATAACACCTAACACAGTTTTGGACAAACTGCTCATGGCCGGACAGCACTGCATTACTGAAAGCTTTATTAAATTTAAATCACATTTGGTGCAAAAGTGAAACTTTGAATGCCATATGTTGAAAGTTTAATGTAATAGACAATTTTACCTGTCCATGTTGTTTCCGGTCTCATTCTTAGCATTGGGTGTTGGTATTAGCAAGGGCACAGTTCCAGTCTCCAGCTCCTACAACATTCAATGATTTCAATACAAATATATTCTCATCATCATATCCATGCATAAAATAATAATAGTTTACTCCATGGAAAGCTGCTTTGGTTCAGAGAAGATTACCTGATAAATGTGATGTAAAAGCGATTGTTTGTTTGTTTGGGGTTTAACGTCGTACTTGGGTATTTCACTTATATGACGACGTGCCAGCCCAATAGGTGAAGGAAACCACCCTCGACACCACTGGCAACAAACAAAGACAGGACAAGACAAATACAGGACGACAACAACAGGACGCGATACAGACACCACAAAACAGACTAGCTTCCTGTTCTCATTTAGCTCTGAGAGCACCAGGGCAACAGGAAGCTCCCTCCAACCGACCGCGCCTTGCCTCGGGAAGATAAGGGGTAACATAAGTAATTAGTGGTAATAGTTTAATTTTAATCTGTTTTTTGATTAGGAAATCAATGTTTATTTCCACAGGATTTCCTTATATTTTGGTAACATTATGGAAGATTTGTACAAAAGAAAGTTATTTTTGATATACGGGACAGACTCTGAATGTCATTGCTTGAAATAGCTTCCAAAATGTTCACTGTTGGAAGCATTAGTCCACCGTGTCCAGGGCTTTAAGCAACCCCCGTACCCTCGCTTTGTGGGTTGTAATGGTCGGCCCTAAAACTTTTAGTGCGTCTTCCATGAGTTTATGTAAAACGAGACATTGTCAATTAATCAACACACGAGCACAAGTGTGTGGTAGACAGGAAAATATGTGATGACTTGTTTGACTGAACGTTTTGGGGCAATCTTCGTCATTCAAGAACTGCTTAAAATACAGTTTATCTATTCTGTTTTTAACAAGCTTTTATTTGGTTTTGTCGTTGCACATAATTATACAGTTCCCCTGTAGCGACCACAGCTTAAAAATCATGGAACCGTCACTGCCTGTCTGCATGCATAATTTTGCCGCATACAATATTACTTTCCAAATCAGGCAGTTAATAGAGCCATTGTTGCGGACATAACAGTGATATCATTGTATATTGCGTTCTGTGCCATTGTGCAGGTACAACGTAATGTGAGGGGAAACACTTCAAATACGGCGTTTAACCCATTGTGCAAATATAAGGTCGGCGCAGTCTTTGCCTTAAATAATCCGGTTTATGTTTTCACGATCACATCTCCTGTTACATCTCACGATCAATTGACAGTCTCTTAAAAATTAGGTTTATGAAGGATATAATCGCGAAGTTTTCCCCTGTACTAAAAGCCTTTTTACTGATATGACGTTTGGGCTTGTTTAATCCATATATGATACCACCGGTAATAAGCGAAGACAAGACGGGGAGCATTAGGGCAACAGGGCACTTCCGTCTACAACGCTATGAAATCTAAACAAAACCAACTGATAATCTGCTATAGTAACATGCATACAGATCTGTAAGTGTTCTTAAAACGTATATTGAAGATGCAGATCACTTGGAATAGGATGGTTGGATGTGCATGAAGACAAGAATAATATTTCGTGTACGAAGGTTCAATAGACATCTGTTTGACAAATGATCTTCGTTAATTACAGTAAATAAATTATGGTGGCTTTTCTTTTTCAGGACGTTGGTGATCATGGCTGAATGCTTGGAAAAAGATGAAAATGTTTTGGCAAACGTAGATTTCGACTGTTACCAACGCAAAACATACAACAGTATTCGTGATAATATTAACTGGATTTACGGCACCTCAGATAAACAGATGGGACGCTTGAAGAATTATCTGCTCAACTTGGACAAGAGTGAACGTGTTGATTTGGGCAGCGAGAGAAGTAAGAATGTTCTCAATGGTGTTTCGGAAATACTGGATAGAATCTCAAAGGGAATAGAAGAGTTGGATCCAAGGTTTAAAGGAACGCTGGTGTCGACAGGAAGTTCCAACAACCAAACAAAGATAGGAGACTCGGACGAGTTCGACTTTATTTATGAACTAGACGTTAATGATTTGCTGAAGGGACGAGGAACCATGACACGCTACGACAGTGACTATGGAGTTGTTGTTGTCAAGATCAATGATGGCCCTAATTCGGAGATCGTTAAATTAATAAACATGTATCCGTTAGATTCGGATTCAGAAACTCCTATCAAAGAAACCGTTCTGGACATGATGAACATAGAAACTGTATTTCGTGACCTCGTAGTGCATGTGCTCTTCCGGTTAAAGCTTCCAGAGGGTTGGCGCCATGGGGGTTTTAACTCACCAAGCTGTAGTGGGTTACACAGACAGGGGCCATCCTATGTATTACAATTTGATTTCCTGAACACCCGCGACGGTGTCCCTCTATGTATGTCTGTAGATTTTGTGCCCATGATAAGAATCCGTAAGCCGACAGATGTAGACATTTCTAAGTTGAATCAATTTTTAATGACTGAAACTGGAATGGAATACTGTTGGGTTTCACTCGATGACACAGGCGCATCCCTTTTATACGGCCATGCTGAAGAATTACTTCTTAAGAAATACCCAGCAAGCTCTGTACCAAAACGTGTTATTAGAATTTGTAAGGCATTACGCACATTTCTACGAATAAACTCACCAAAATATCCCACTAAAGAGTATGTTACGCAGGTGGTGGATGCCAGGAAGAAAACGATGTTAGGAGAAACAGTAGCATACCCTATAGAAACGCCGAATTATCAGATAAGTAGGGTGGACGGTTTGATCGATATTCCCGGTGTTGAAAACTATATCACCTATTCTGATTTAGGTGAGACAATTGGAAATGAATGTATGGTGAAATCGTATTACATCAAACAAATAGTGCTGCTAATGCTGTCTGTAGACCAATCAAAGGGTCGTAAGTGGACGGATGAGGATCTACCAGATTTGGTGATTACCGTTTTTAGGTTAATGACAGATTTTATTAGGCCATACAAGCATCCATTCCCTACATTAACATTAGTCGAAATTAAATTCTCTGTGCCTATAGAAGATAACTTGGTGTTGACGAATCCCCAAACTAATGAGCAGCTTCCAAACGATCAAAGCAAATATCAACAAGTCAGTGTAGCAACAAAGTCAGCAAAGAAAACAGTAACATCACCTGACACTGAAAAAGGGTCTCCAGTTCATAAATGCAAAATGTCAATAATCCATGCTGCTACAAAGTTAGCTATGAAGGAAGGCAATCGTGAATTTAAAATTCCAGTGAGATTTATAGAAAGTAGATTGTCTTCTATCTTCCAGCTATTTAGAAGCGTATGTGAGGGTCAGATGACCGCCGAGATCATCTTCTATAAACACATTGGACCTTCTAGAGCGGACTGGTCACTATTGGTCACACACAAACGGTATGAAGAAATGATAGCTGAGCTTAAGAGAATGAACATTTGCTAATGGTTGTATGGCCGTGGTTATTTGTTGTTGAGGATTACCGCCGCCATTCAAGTAATAGACATACATAATATATACAGATATTTTGTAAACGATAAGAAAGAAAAAAGCCACCACCGAAAATTGAACCCATGACCAGTGGCGAGAGCCAACTAATATATACCCTTATGTTGGAGCTTAGTATAATGACACTTACGTATTGAGGTACACATGGCTATACAAGCACCATATCTACTCTCACTAAACAAACTGCAAACATATAACCACTAAACAACCAAGTAATCAAAACGACCACTCAGTTAAAACATGCACTATCTCTACTCTTACTAAACAAACTGTCAACATATAACCACCAACAACCAAGCAATCCAAACCAACCCTCTCAGTTCAAACAAGCACTATCTATACTCTTACTAAACAAACTGTCACCATATAACCACTAAACAACCAAGCAATCCAAACCAACACTCAGTTAAAACAGGCACTATCTCTTCTCTTACTAAACAAACTGTCAACATATAACCACTCAACAACCAAGCAATCCAAACCAACACTCAGTTAAAACAGGCAATATCTCTACTCTCACCAAACAAGCATCACCTCTGCTCTCAATCAGCAAACTCCAGAATAGTTATCCAGAAAATTATTCCATTTATACCGCGTCTTCATTGACAAAAACAGTTACATTCCAAAGATGGTAGACAGAACTCTTCATCAAACACTAACGCCCCTCTCTGTCATGTAGCCAAAATCCGATTGATGACGCTGCATTGAGGTATTGCCATTTTGTGGAGAAAGTCATTTTGGCTATAAATTAGATTTCTTTGAGGATCAGTTATTTCAGATCAGAATCATTATGGAAGAATCAGACATTTTGGTTTAAGAGTTCCTATTTGGAAATGAAGTTGCAGATTTTTGTGACGAAAACTGGTTAGATCATTTCGTTACTTCAGCGATTGTAAATATATCTGTTCAATGTGCGAATGTATTGTATGGTGTTCTCTCCCTTCTGGTCCTCGACCCATATCTTAAATATTGTTCGTTACCAAATCTTACGTGTTGTACAAATCACTCTGCTAGACGTGTCATTTCGTGTCATTTGCATTTGGTTGGTAACAGCTTTCTGATGAAGACAAATGGATTATGTATAGCAACGTGTTAGCAACATAGCAATCTTCACAGAGACTTTGTAAGGAGTAATATAATGTATGGTTACCATAGCACTTACATTTCTGATTATTGTAATTCAATTGTGAAGACACTTGTAGTTGCCGGAACTTTTGTTGTGTATAAAAACACCGCGGCAACATTGTGCATAGGTGGAACGACCTTCCCGGATTGATAAATATGTTCTGTCCAGTACAGGTTTTCTTATATTTCGGGCGGGGTATGGGGGTGTGTTGGTGTGTGTGGGTGGGGTGGGTATGGTTGAGTGGGTGGAGAGGGTGGGTGGAGATGGCAGTCCTTCAGCTGGCCCTACAGCTGACCTTATGTGTAGCTCTAGACATAACTTAAGATATGCCCTAAATAGGTGCAAAGAGAAGGAAGCTGGTTTCAGCTGAAGACTAGACTTTTGGCAAGAGGTCAAGAGGTCAAGCGAACAAATGCAAAAAATATGCGTTTACTTGATATGATGCTTATGGATACAGCGAAATTACCGACCCGTGGAAAGATAACTTTAGTCCCATCCAGTTTGTTTGTTTGTTCGATTGGTGTTTAACGTCGTACACAAGGGTATTTCACTTATATGACGACGGACACAAAAACAGGACATTGCAAACAAATCTGCTTCCCGTTACCCTTTAGCTCTGCGAACACCAGGGCAACCTCTTTTCTCGCCTCTTACGATCGACCGAGGAAACCGAGGGAGTATTCTTCAGGGCCATGGCCCACCTGCTCCCTCACAGGGCAGTTCCACCCAGAACAGTATTTCAAATGAATCCTGTAATATTGAAGTGTTGAATTGTTAACCTGAGTCATGTATAAGTATTTCATTCTGTATACCGTTTATTTATGAGATTGAGCGTAATAATTCACGTTTTCTTGATGGTTTATCCGCGGTGGAACATTTGTATGTATATATCCATTCGTGGTACAATATGCAAGAGTTCTCTGGTAAATGGAGATTTACTATGTCTTTTTTAATGAAGTGGAACAAGGTGGTGTGCGGTACCTTTACCTCTATGCGGTTTATTTACATGATTTGGACTTTTGTGCAACATTGCGGAGCGTTTCATAAAACATTTGTTATATGCAGATGATTTATGCTTGCTCCGTCCGTCTTATAAATCTATGCAACTCTACTTAATCTTTGTTTTAATTATGCTTATAATCACGATAAAAGTGAATGTCTGGTCGATGTTCCACCTACTATAAATTTGAACCCTCCCTTTGTATTAAGTAAAGTAACTCAGTTATAAAGTATGTAGCCTCATATGTCTTCCTATGTCATGAAGTTTTCAATTTCTTGTTCTCAACATGTAAAAAAAACCCATATATATCTCTATAGGAATTAGAACTGTACCACAATGCATTTCGGTGGTGTTTGCACTACAGATACAGCTGGAGTGCTAGTTCAATATTTGCCTTAGATGGACTACCATCTTTCGGAGAAGAGTTCGATTTAAAATGAGAAATATTGAGAGGAAATCATGCCGTTTAAAACTATATTGACATCCGCCAGTAAATCCCATGACTGTTAGACGGATGGCAACATGCACTGTTGCCATGGCAACATATTTGCATTGTGTAAAACAGACATTGATCCCCTGTCAGGATGTTCAAGTGACTTCTTTTCAATGACTTATTATGCAGTACAATCTATTTATAACTAAATACGGTCTTTCGTGTTTTGACATTTTCTGCCTTTACGAATATGAGCTTATTTTTTATTATATGTTTACCATTATATGGACTGTGTGAATTCTAAAATAAAATAAAATTACAATATTTCTTTCTTCATTTGTTCATAATATATAGATAGATATATATATTCCCATGCTCACAGAGACGTAAAACCTGAGTCAACTATACTTCTATTATTCCAGGTTAATATTTATTGTTACTCCCAACAGCTATCAGAGATTTCCTGGCTGATAACATTGACAGACAGCGTATACATGATACACGAGAACGCTTTTGTTTGGTTGTAACGAGCATAGGCTTAGTTTTGTCAGTATTAATTGTAATTTCGTTGCCATTACGTCATTTAAAGATATCTTTAGCAGCAATATTTAATTTCTGATTTAGTTCTAAAACAGTTCTGCCAGTTTGCGATAAAGTGGAATCATTAGCAAATAAAGTTGTATTTCCGTCTTTTGATATAGAGTGGTAGGTCGTTGACATATACCAGAAAAAGAATTAAGAGGTCCTAAAATTGACCCTTGAGGAACTCCACTTTGTATCACCAATATATCCGACTGATGACAATCTAATTTCTGTTGCTAGGGTATGATCCCATTAATGAGATAAATGGTAGATCGCAATGATACACTGACATTTTTTTCCAGCAAAATCTCATGTTGAACAAGATCGAAGGCCTTGCGCTGATCTATATAAAAGAAATGTGCCTATTCATACGCGCTTCTGTAATCTAGATGTCAAGTGACATTAATATTGTAGCAGTAAAGTCGTGATGTAGCTAAGTTCGAGTAAATTTGTTAACAAATAATGTGCTAGATGTAGTTAACTGTTAAATAAATCATTTTTCATAGATATAAATAGCTGCGAATGTTGTATGATGGACATGAATAGATCCCGATTCATTCAGCAGACGAGATATAGTTCTTCGTTTTGCTGGCGAGGAAATGGAATACTTTAAGGCAGGAGCTCTCTTTTAAATCAAATGCTACAGATTGAAAACTTGTTCATTGGAAACTAAAGCAAAAACGCTTCCTTTTTGTTAAGAGCTCTCTCGGCTTTTTCTAAATCATTTGCATTTAAATGGTTACTGTAGAAGTAGTCCACTTAATATTTCTACGACGTTTCTAATTGGCTGAGAAGTCTAGTCTGGATTCGATAAATTCTGCCGTTTGCCAGTGAGTTATCAGATAGCCACACAACTGTCATAGCTGTAAAATCTCTTGGCTATTTGCTGTTTCTTTTCTGATCTAATTTTTGTTGTGTTTTTGTTCCTCCATTTAATCTGTCAACCTGAAGTGTGCAGACGTCAATCAAAATAATACTGGCCAAATGATTGAGAGTAATAACAAAAGCGTGACTACACTGCAATGAAATGTGACTTTTATGTGCGAAGGAAATCTTGATATTTTACTTGTATGTAAATTATAAAATTAATTTCATGACTAAAAGTAAATGATCCCATGATATAATCCACCAACACAATTAATTTTACCCCTTATAATGACGAATTCCTAATAGATTAGATAACATATATTTAAATGTAAGTATGACTGTAAATCAAAAATGTTAATTGGATCGGCCTGTGACGACAAAGGGAAATAACATGTTAGGTTAATTATTGGTAGTGGCACCGATATAGTAGTCTCGCGTGTATCAGACTCTTCTCGCGTTATCTCCGCACACGGCTAGACAGTCTGGTAACAGGGCATGTTAAACGTTGCCCCCAAAATATGGCCGTTATATGGTCTGGTTATCATACAGTTGGTTATTTATAATTTTTAAATATATTTCTGGTTCACACGAGACTACTGACATAGCAGTAATAGTCATGTCATGCTTTTGTTAGTCCATGATGTACATGTATGCATCACTTTTCTTATATGAGGGAGAGGGTTGAAGTGAGATATTTATTGCCAGGTGCTCGCCAGGCTAAGGGTAACAACAAACCTATCTATTTGTGATGCCTCTATATAATGCTCTATGATAGATTGCCCCGTATTTGTCATGTCATGTCTTGTCGTTGTTTAATGCATAACAATTTTTCAGAAAGCGGTTGGTTTCTTGTCAACGATACAAATATTTGAATCAGAAGACTCAGGGAAAATCAAGTTTTACTATATAATTTCGAACTGTTTTTATAATCAATTTAAATACATAAGCTGGAGAGAGGAACGAATGAATACTCAGAGATATCCACTCTTTGTGAGTAGGCCTATGCAAAATGAGGTCTCTGCTAACTTTACTATACCGTATTGATTCGTCCTTGCCAGAGTTTGCGTCCGGGGGCCTTTTTCAAACGCAAGTGTTTTGTTTTCTTATTGCACATGTATATAATTGACCACACATGTGGTTTATTGGTGTAAATATATTCGCAGTTCACCTTGGAAAAACTAGGATCTGTTCAAACTTAAAAAGAGTTATCCTAAAAATGACGAAAATACTGTTAGCATTCACTTTCTAAAAGACACAAAATGCTTCATTGTTTAAGTTCAATTTTAATTGCTTTGATCCGCGAATAGTTATTTGTTACTTGAGGATCTGGTGTCCTCATCATTAAAAGATTGCGAAAGTCCATACATAATGATCCTACATAATGATCTTAACTTCTGTGTTACAAGTCAGTCTCTTTTTCCTTTATCTCTTCTCCGTTTCCTCTCTATATTCAAAATAAACGTTCTTGTTTTATCACCTTTCTTCGTTCTTTGAACTTTCTGTATGAACTACAGTTTAAAGATGATGCTCTTCTAAGGACCTTAGCTTTCTCATCTGGTGACAAGCTACAACCCCAACTTGTTACAATTGATTTAATAGTCATTTCGAAGGTAAAACTGGATGCAGAGTTTTGATTTCATTTCATTAATTTACCAGCAAAACAAGCAATACAAATAAAAGGGTTAATATAGAACTAATGATACCTAATAAACTTCACACTCGTTTGGATGTCGATAAGTTCCATTTTGTACCATTAAGGACGGTGTACCATAAAAATCATGTTCATAATGTAACCAGTTCCACCGGAAATGCTACGGATATGTAAGAGAGTAAATATGGTAAGTTAAAACTTGATGAAAGCATGTCAATAGCGCGTATGCCGTCCATGAGCGTTCACAACTGGGACGAAACGTCTCCTCATGGATTTTTCTTCAAGCTGTTGCTCATTTTGTGTTAAACTGTCAGGTTGTGATTGTGTGTACACCATGAAGTTTCCTATAGGTATTTTTATTACTATGCTTTCATGTAATGCTATTATCCTACCACAAGCGAATACATGGCCGCCAAAAATGAAATAACTAACTAACTAATAGCGCGCTTGCCCTCCATGAGCGTTCACAACTGCGACGCAACGTCTCCTCGTGGATTGAATGATGCGTCTGAACACAGCTTGGGGGATGCGTCGCCA
>JARFOD010156610.1:0-12214 GCA_031763545.1 Mopalia muscosa | reverse complement strand
AAGCAGATTTGTTTGTGATGTTCTGTATTTGTGTCAGTCGTCATATAAGTGAAATACCCTTGAGTACGATGTTAAACGCCAATCAAACAAACAAAACTTCAAATCTAGATGTAGGACAATAAAGTGACACGATTAAACTAAGTAGCTAGGATTATGCTTGTATCCTATTTCTGATAAGCAGATGGTTGTGAGAGAGCTTCCTGTTTCTTTGGTACTCCCAGAGCTTAGGGGTAACATGACGCCAACTTGTTTGTTTTCTCTAGGCTCAGGTAGCCACAAAAGTATCTCGAAGTCAACCTGAATTGAAACAATGACATTATATTAAATGTAGATCAAGGGGTAGCCGTGTTAGTCTGTCATAATAAGAATAATACCACAAGGTGGCACCTTTAGACTAACTTAGTTTATTGGATGAAGTAGATATTCACTATCTGCGAAAGCTCGTATCCAATAAACTAAGTTAGCCTTAAAGGTGCCACCTTATGTTATTATTCACATTATATTAAGGATATCATTAATCAATACAAACAGGCCTGTGCTGTAATCTTTTCCGCCGTATACACAAAATTGGTCAAAAACAGTATCAAAATACAAATTTAGATAAAGACTGCAAACAATTTGGGAAACCCATATATAGATCTTCCTAGATTAAGTTTGCATAACCATGGGGAAACCCCATTCTGACCGTTCTCCCCGACAGGACAGGCCTGACAAACATATTTGTATTGTATCAGTTAGTGCTAGTCTGTTTATCAGTTGATTTAAGGTGTTGTTTTTTGTGATGATTTTCAGAATCGGATTACATTTTTAGTAACTAACTTTTTTAAGAAATGACAACAGAAGCTTTGAATAAGGGAGATTACCCGCCTTCTAGCAGGGAAGATAAATCACACTATCTGGTGATCACTTGTGATGATTTTGGCTACAGTACAGAAAGAGACAGAGGCATCATAAAGTGTTTTCGGGAATCCGCTATTTCCACAGCTTCATTTTTGGTAGACGGAGTTCATGCTAAGGAGGGGGCTGATTGGTCGAATCAAGAAGGTTTGCCATTGGGTGAGTTAACTGGACCATGACTAGACATTTTCAAATTCGTCTTGGATTGAACTCATTTGGGTATCATTGTTCTGAAAATGTTGTTTCTTGTCTTTGTTTGTTGCAAATTATGGTAGTGGCGCCATCCCATTGTTGGAAATTGGGCAAAAAAAAATTATAATTACAAGAAAGGAAATTAAAGAAAACATGGTGATACTGTCTAAAATAAGCCTTAGCTGAAATTTTCAAATAGTTTACTGTTTATGGTGGAGCTAATGTGACATTTTATTGTAGTACTGCAGCACCTTCATATAAGTAAAGTACCTGATACCAATAAGTATAAGGTTAAAGATGACCCACTAAACTGACCTATTTTAACATTCAGATGTCCAGGCTAAGAGCAGTTTGTTTAAGGAGTATCAAGCAATGTTGTCTTTACTTAGCACTGGAGGATGATCAACTGTCCAAATAAAATTTTTCAAAACACCAGACATTTCATGGTGGAGTTAGTCGTAATTATTGTTGAAAAAACACCACCATCATAGAAGTGAAATATCAAGGATACTCCATCTTCCCAAGCCAGTAAAGACATGGAGGCATTAAATTTGGTCCATTAGGAACCTTTATTTGTGGTAGAGTCCTCGTGATTATAGGTGCATGTGCCAATAGAAACCAAGTATAGGAAATTAGGTCAGAATACAAGTGAGCAGCATTATGCTGCATGGTCTCTGTAGGTGTCTATAGAGATATACCATGTGTTCCCATGATGAGATCCTCTGGCTTAAAGGTTTGTAGCAATGTTGTCTTTTTTTAGCACTGGAGGAAGATTAATTAGGCTTTATCAAAATACCTCACATTTTATTGTTGTGCTAGTGGCAATTAACGTTGGAAAAAACTGCTGTCACATTTAAAAAAAAAAAAAAAAAAGGCTGCGCATGACGTAAAACATCAATCATTCTTTTACCTTTAGGGCTCCACCTGAATCTAACAGAAGGCACCCCCCTGACAGACAGAGACTCCTGTCTCTCTCTAGTTGATAAAGACGGTTTATTCTTGGGAAAAAAGGGCTTCAGAAAATGCATTAAAGACGGGAAAATACACTTCTCTCAGGTTATGATATATCCAGTTCATATGTAAACTTATTGTTGCTTCAAATTAGATTTCGAGTTCATTATGCTTCCGGATGAAAAGAATTAAGCCACAGATTGTGAGTGCGGAATTCCAATTTTGCTGTTTTTTCATTGCTATAAAATTTAAAGTGTATATTTTTTTCTTAGAGCATTTTAAATCAGCTATTGTACCAGTATTTATAGCACATTATTGCAATGCATAGGCTGCCTGCACCTCCATTCAACTCCCAGGATAAAGCACTTTAAAATTAGTTCCTATCCTCTATTAAAAACATTTGGAATAATAAAGGAATGTCATAAATCAATTTGAGATTATTCTATGCACTCAAACACATTATTGCTATGCACAGGCTGTCTGCACCCCCATTCTACTCCCAGGAAAAGCACTATAGAATTTATTCCCATACTTGATTAAAAACATTTGGTATAATAAAGAAATATCAGAAATCAATTTGAGATTGTTCTATGCACTCTATCCAAATGCTTCTTTTTCCCCGCAAGCAGTTGGAATGATATTCCTGCTGCTCTGGGGCCCGAAGCTTTGGCTTAGTGGTAGCAAGTACGCTTACTAAAGTGAAACTGCTTCGACGTACCATTCACCGGATCGAGTGTTGTTTATCTGGCAATTGCAAGAGTGGTTTTTAAAGAGGTTTCCCCCCTTTTTTCCACTATATAAAGGCTAGGTGCAGTGTGAAGTGGACATTACACATTAAACCCCAATCAAACAAGGAAATCCTGCCGCTCTGGTGCCCTCAGAGCTAAGGGGCAACATACCAAATCTGATATATGAAGATATCTTTGTATTATGTTTTCTGATTGTATCATCTTTATTTGTTGCCACTGACGTTAAATAAGGTTTACTCTGCCTTTTGGACTGGCCCGCCTTCTGACGCTGTCATATAAATTAAATAACATGAAGTACAGTGTAAAACAAGTAATTCACCTGTAATAAGCTCTTGTGTGATTGTAAGGGACACAAACAAGCAAAAGTTATTTTATTGTATTTTGTTGCTGCAGATCTAGCATGATGAGATAGCACATTGTGTTGTCTGTGGACAGCCACTTTTAAGTTCATGGCAGATCATTTGAAATGATCATAAGTAGGATGTTGGACCCCCAATCAATCAAACAAACCGTCATATATATCCCTCTTTTTTTTTAAATGTGCCCTCTGGCTAAGGGCAGTTTGTTGGAAGAGTTACTATGCTGTTTTTCTTTAGCACTGGAGGAAAATTAACTTTCCTACAAACTAAAAAGCTTCACATCTTGGATACCCCCCCCCCCCCAATCAAATAAGCGAAATACCCTAAAGCTGGGTGTAAAACATTAATCAGTCAATCACTTACTTTCTATTTTGTTTATTTCTAGTTATACTAGAATCAATGATTGTTTTTTGTTTTCTTTATTTCTGGCCAGAGGTATCCGAAATAATTACTTTCAGTTTTATTTAGTTCCCCTGAAACAGGATTCAGAAACTTTCTGTTTTTTTTTTTTTTGTTTTGTTTTTTTTCAGTCATACGAGAATCAGTTACTTTCTGTTTTATTTATTTCCTCTGATACAAGAATCACTTAGTAAAGTTACTTTCTGTGTTATTTATTTCCAGTCATACAGGAATCAGTTACTTTCTTATTTAATTAGTTCGTCTTTTATAAGAACTGCTTATTTATTTCCAGTCATACAAGAATCACTTACTTTCTGTTTAATTTATTCTCATTCCCCACTAATTACATTATGTTGTTTTTGCAGGTACAACTAGAGATTGAGAATCAGATCAAGCGATTTAAAGAATTGTTAGGTTATTTCCCATATCATGTAGATGGCCACCAACACGTTCATGTCATACCAGGTATGCACTCTTTGCCGCCTGTATTTGAACACCGAAAAAAATGTCTCGTTTTGTTTGTGAAGTAATTTTTCACCATCTTTGTGAAACTCTTCACCATTTGGAGTCAATTTTGTACATAACTTTCTAAGAACAACTATAGTCTGGTCCCCTTCTCCCACAATGCACCACTGTAGTAAGGACAGTATAATGGTAGTCTTGTTATGTCTAAAAGTGGGGGTCCCATGGCCATGGCATAGTGGTGGCATGACCACTTTAATAGTCCTACTTCCATTTACCGTTCACAGGATTGGCTCTGTCTGTGGACCCTCAGGTATATGAGTGAGTCACAAGATGTGGCTCCAGCAATTGCAGAGGTGGTTTTTACGAGGTTTCTTCCCGGTTTTCCACCGTAATAAGGCAAGGAACAGTGTGAAATGGACTATCAGTCATCATATAAGTAAAATACCCTTGAGTACGACGTTAAACACCAAACAAACAAACAAACAAGCTTAGCACTAGCAGAATATTAATTTTCTAACAGAGCAAAGCGCTTCACCATAAAGGTTGTGTTAGTGTGGCAGTCGTTGTTGAATACTGTTATACACCACCATCATATAAGTGAAAAGCTGTTGAGTGTAAAACACCCGTTATGCAGATGTTCATTCGATTAAAACCGGATGCCGTCTGAAATCCATGCCTTACGTACAACCCGCTTGGTCATAAACATACTACCATTTTGAATGTGTAAATGTAGTCATATTCACTAAAACAGCGTAAATTGTGTGGTTGTAGCAAGACAAATCACAGCTGTATAAATACACTGGGACTTTACTTTGATGTCACTTAGCTGTATATCAATCCATTTCCCTTTTTAAATACACCAGTCACCCAAATCAAGCAAACAAACAAATTATGAAGATACTATTAAACAGGGTTTATCATTTTTAAATAAATAAAATTGTTAAATTTTATGTTGACCTACATAACACATTTTCAAATTATTATCAACTTCAGAGTAGAGCCCCTTGGTCACTTCCTGGTAAGACAATAATGGTGGGGATTTATCCCACCAAAGTTCCCAATCTGCATTAACAAGCTAGATGGTACTTGATGGGTACAAAATGGCAGATGTTATGCGAAGTATGTTTTAACAGGATATTTTTGTTGTAGGTGTTGCAGAAGTTTTTGCTGAAGTTCTGTTCAGTAATGGAATAAAAGTGACTAGGCTGCCCATTGAGAGATGTATTGATGATTGTGATTGGTTGGAACCTGGCACAATGACCTTTTACAAGGAGGTCATATCTAACTCAACATATTGTCAACCTATATTTCACAATTATGATTTAAAGTAAGATTTCAAGGGTTGTAGTTTTTTCTTTGTTTATTCATTTGTTTGTTAATCTTTGGAAAATGTTGCATGTGTTCTGCTCTGTGATAAATCAGTTGATTTGATACTTTAATTCAACAAAGAAATTTATGTAAAATACAATTATTTGTTAACAATTGTTTGGCGGGCATAAAGTCCAGAGAGGACTTGTGTTATCCCAAGATGATTGTTGTTGTTTAAACTAAGTCACTATTCAATTTTTTATTTTTTATATACATACAAAACACCTCAACATATATACAGGGTGAAAGGAAGAGGTGTTTTAGGGATGTTTTAAACATTGATTTAGATGCGATTTCTTTTATTGTGGATGGCTCTTTGTTCCACTCTCGAGCACCGGTTGTAGGCCTATACTACTGATTAATTAAAAAATCAAAGACCAATATTTAAAGCTATTCTACCCTGTGTAGTTAAATCCAAACAAGTGACATTTTATTAAATTAAAGAAAACCACTGTCAGTCAAAGCTAACCCTATTTGTCAAAATGTCTTATCAACATTGGGTCTTTACAGATATGTAAATACCATGGATTGGAAGCTTGTGGCAAATTTTGCCATGTAAGCGTTGAAAATGAAAGAGCAAGACCAACAATGTAGCAGCTAGGCTACTTTGACTAAAGTATTTGTGAAATGTGGTAGACCTTCATTTCAGAAGCATTGTATTCCATAATCATAGAGTGTTCATTAGGTAATTATAGACACTTATTGAATACCTTGGCCTATTTTTATTAAGTTTATATGAAAGGTGGTTGCGGCATAATGGTAGCTTCCTTATCCTGTTTTGATGTACCATTCACGGGATCAAGTCTGTCTCTCGACCATCAGGTATATGTAATGAGCTTGTCACACATTGTGGCTCTGACAATCGCACGGGTGGTTTTTACAAGGTTTCTTCCTGGTTTTCCACTGTAATGAGGCATGGTGCAGTATGAATTGGACAATCCATCGGTATATAAGTGAACTACCCTTGAATAGTATTAAAGCCCAATAAAACAAATCCACCGATTCAAAGAAAGAACAGTGGACAGTCAGTCATCTTTCACATGTAAGTGAAAGATCTTTGCGTATGATCAAACTCCAATCAAACAAAAACCATCATTATTAACAATTGTTCATAATTTTTTTACTAATTTTCCAGGTTCACTGATACCTTTTCTGGCCTAAGTACATGTTCTGCGGAGATGACAATGCTTAGGTTGAAGAGAACATTAGACATAGCTTTCTCACAAAGCAAAGAACTGGCAAATGAAGATAGGGCTGTTTCCATGGCAACTGAACATTTGGCTCAGCCAATCAGAACATGTGAACTGATGGTGCATGCTGGGTACTGTACAGAGAATGTTGGAGGTTGTGGAGCAGGGCCAGATGCCTTTAGCCAATCAAAAGCCAGAGAACAGGAAATGAGCACAATTCTAAGTCAAGAATTCAAAAACTATTTGACTGAACATAAAATAACATTGTGCAACTTTAAGGACATTTTCAGCAAAAAAGACGATCTATAAAACAGATTTTGTATTGAAGGGCGAACACAATTTTTGTTTCTTTTTTTGTTGCATAAAATCATCTCTTTGAATTACAAAAACAAGGAACTTGTCATGATTTTCTGCTAACTTACATACGGGTACACCTACTTCACTTTTACTTAAATAACTTAGATCCTTGAAAGTAGATAAAATAAAAAAGTACAAAATTTTATGTTTAATTTATAAATCTTCAGATTCACCATCTCCAACATATTTGAATAAATTATTAATTCAAAACAAAAATTTACACACATGTAAATTACGTTCAACTGCTTTTGATATCCATCTTCCTTCTTTTAATTCAATGTACATGAAAAATAGTTTCTATCAAACAGGAGAGGGGGTCACTGGAATAATTGACCATTACCCTTACAGAATGCTTTAAGTTCCCTCAACTTTACCAATTTTTAACAATCTTTATCTATGCTCATTTTTCAATCAAAATAATTTATTACTTTTGTGAAAACTTCTTAATGTCAGTCAAAGTATTGTTAATTAATATATTTGATAATCTACATATCAAATTTAACACTTTGATCATATTATGATAAGGATATGTAAATAATTTTGATGATATTACAAACGATGTATTTTGTTTATATACTGTCTTCATGTTTTAATGTCAAAATAATATGCATATTTTTGTACAGATTAAATTTTTGGAAAATTATTTATTGAGGACTACAGGGAAGAACAAATTTTTTCTTGTTAAATAAAGTAATTATTATTATAAGCAGTGTACTTCATTCCATGATTTAAGGCAGTGCCTACCATGTAGGTATAGATTTTATTAAATTATTTATCTTAATTTCTAAACAGCAGACACACCCTCTCTCTACTCTGCGGCCCTTGTTGCTCGCTCCCAGTTCCTCGAGAACAGGAAGCCGATCTGTTTGTAGAGTCTGGATTGCATCCAGTCTCGTCTTTGTTTGTTGCTAGTGGTGTTTAGGGTGGTTTCCTTCACCCATTGGGTTGGCACGCTGTCTTGTAAGTGAAATACCCTTGAGTCAATGTTAAACCTCATACAAACTGATTAAGGTGACTTTTCAAATGATCATCCTCTGATTACGGGCCGTACACATTCCTACAGTCGTATCTTAACCCTGGAGAATTTTTTTTCCAAGAGAACATTACACTTGTGTTATTATACTGTATATCATAGAAGTAAACTTATCACCAGTGAGCCTTCAGATGTTACTGGAATATCACGTTTCTTGACAAATAACTTTTTTTTTGGTTACACTTGGCCTATTTTTATATTATATCTGTCATTTAAGACATAAGGTGAATCTTAGTCCTGGATAAGGTTAATTACTTGAGCTAACCATTAAATTGATGTTTTACCATTTTTATGATTGACTGGGGTACTCCAAGGTATTACACTTGTATACATTCTAAACAGAGACAATCCTACTTCAAGATATTGACTCTAAGATACACCCGGATTATCTTGTTTTGAACTACTTTTATCTGCTAGTCTGTGCCGTGTGGCATACGATCACCCCAAATATTAGCGGAAATTCATGCACGATGGCTCATTATAGCGTATGAGAGTCGTCTTAGTCTTGTCCACTATAGATTGTTTGTTTGATTGGTGTATAACGTTGTACTCAAGGGTTTTTCACTTATATGATGACAGGCACAAATATAGAACATCACAAAAAAATCTGCTTCCCGTTACCCTTTAGCTCTATGAACACCAGGACAACAGAAAGCATCCTCTTTTCTCGCCTCTTACAATCGACTGAGGAAGTATTCTGCAGGGCTCCACTATAGAAACTCTTGCAAGAATACGATTGACTTGTATAATTACCCTTTGTTAAATTATCATGGTCTTATCTACATCTGGTGGGGAAAAGGGAGGGAAGGAAAATAGTGGCTTTATTTTGCCCTCTACTGTAAGGGAACCTCAGATTTTCCTCCACCTGCTGATCATAAATAAAACTAGTCACACAGAGGACACTTTTTTTTTTGGTCAAAATCCCCAGAGGGAATTTATTTACATATAATTTTACAGTCAGTAGAGCATTTAGGAGACCTGTATGTCAAATGACACAAAAGTATGCATACTTACAACAACAGCAACTCACAAATGGTTTTGTATAGTGCAACATATAGGACCAAAATTATGTCAGTCAACATGTAATGCTTTGTTTTCTATACGGTATATAAAATGGGGAAAACCACTTATAGTTGCACAAATCATATCCAGAAAGTTAAACATGAAGTTCAATCACAATTCTTTGAATGTTACAACGCCTCTAACAGAAATATAGTAAAAACTACAAAATCATCCCATGATTGGGGTTTTAAGTCATACTCGAAGGTATTCCACTTATATGACAATGGGTAAGTCCACTTTTTTCTATGCTTTTCTGTGAAAAACTGATAAATGTCACCCCCACCGTTCTCAGTCACTTTGTGTGGATCACTATACCTGAAGTTAACAACCTGTGCACTGTACATAGATTGATTAATTGGGGTTTAACCTCATACTCAAGGGTATTTCACTTTTGATGACAACGTGCCAGCTTAATATTTGAATTAAACCACCTTTGCCAACACTGTTCCCCTTTAGCTCTGAGAACCAGTGTTCCACGGCCACAAACCAACAATAATTCCTCTTAATAACCATATTAATATAAGAATAAATGTACATTTACGAAAAACTGGTAAAACCTAGCACTCTATTTGAAAAATTAACAATCCAGTTCCATAGCCCAAAATGAAATAAAGGTTGGATTTTGTTGCATAAAGTTTATCAAAATCATGATTCACACGTTTGGTTTTAAAGGAACAGAAAATCAATAATAGGCGGACTTGGAAAATATTGATTTTACATCAAGGTACTTCAACAACCTACATGAAAAATCAACAAAATGGAAAGGAAAAAAAAAGACATCTTTTTTACAATCTGTGTAAAAACTGCACTTTCTTTTTATCCATAAATTCTTTTTATGAAAGGCCACAGGGCACATTTTCAAAATTTTTGAATGGATTTTTTTTTAATAACAGTCCCTGTTGATTTTTTTCTAAACAGCCATTTTGTTAATTTCCTCGACCAATCGTTTGCCGTATTCAACCCAGTCTATTGCAGAGGCATTCACGCATACTGTCTTCAGTCGACTCTCATCCTGAAAATGGAGGAAGAAAAAAAAAACACACATAAAAATCTGAAACTAGAGAATTCCAGAAATATACCATCAATGAAAATTTGGAAACGGATAAAAGTTTTGAAGGGACTTTTCTACATCCCAAAAATTATTCACTGTCCAAGTAATATCCTCTACATGAAAATAATCCTCTCATGTTAATATAACTTGTTTGTTTGATTGAAGTTTAACACCGTACTTAAGGTTATTTCACTCAGTGCCAGGACAAATATTGGACAATAACAGACTATTACGCAAAGTCATCCCAAACAGATCAGCTGCATCAGGTACATAACCTGAACCAAAGGGGTAAATACAGGTTTCTGATTGGGGCACCGCGTGTGGGGGTCTGGGTGTCACAGACCCACAGCCGATGGAGAAATTTTGCATGTCCATGGAGAGCTGTTTTGTGAGCATCTTCAAGGTAGCAATTACCACAGGTCTCAAACATGTAATATAATTGAATAACCATCTGTAGTTAAGGATTTCTCAACATGAATTTGGGCATTTTGACAATGCTAATTTGGGCCTTTTTGGAGCCGTTCTAATTTGGGCCCCAGTTATCAGTATGAAAATCACTCTGTATTTGCCCCCTGCTGAAGTCCTGCAAATGTTTTTCACTTAAAATGTCCACTACCACGATAATAAACTCACATTGTAGGTTTCCACTTTGGCTCGCAGCTTAAAAATATAGGACTTTAGTAAAGCTTCTTGGAATACTTGATCAAAGGCTGTCTCATTCTAAAAAAGAAAGTGAAAAAAAACAGGCATGAAACTGAGTTAAAAAAATGTTTTCCAAATTCCACTATATGCTTCTATGTTCTGTCGCATGTTTGTTTGATGATTGGATTTAAGGTTGTACTCCATGGTAATTCACTTATATCCAAGGGCTTAGGAAGACACCCATCCAAATGGACACCCTGAAGTGAACAATTGCCTTATTTGGAAACCCTGTTTTAGGAAACTTTAACATGCAGGAGATACGAAAACTGTCAAAAGTGGAGACCCAGTTATATGAAAAGTGAAGCAAAATGACCATTTTGGACACCCTACTTTTGATTGCTGGCTTAGCCCCTGCTTATATGATGAAGGATTGTCCACCATACACTGTTCCTTGACTAGTTGTGGTGGAGAAACCCGCAATTGTGGAAGCCACAACCTGGGACATTTTGTTGGAGCCACGTGTGACTCGCTCATATACCTGAGGGTCAAACGACTAACTCAATCCTGTGAACAGTACATTGAAGAAGGATTAGTAAATGTTCTGTCTCTCTGAGAACACAAGGGGAACAGGAAGCTTCCTTCCGACTGCACTTTCACGCGCTGAAATGTTGTAGCTAAAAGCCATCAGATTCCTAGCTCTTAGGTAACATGAGTGAATAAAACATGAATTATGTCACAACTTACTGTTGTTCTCATTTCTCCCAGCTCATCTGCAGAACATCCTAACAGCATCTCAGCAGACTCTTGGAAACAGGTCACCCACTGGTTGTCTGAGAAATCGGAAAGATTTGCCTAAAACAAAGGGAAATAAAGCCAACTTATTTGCTGTACATCAGTCTTGTAAAAAAAATCATGTTATGTCAATTTAACTGTTGTGCTTAGGGTATTGGTTAGCATTAGACATGGCTAAGATTTAAAGGGGAAGACCAACCAAACACCATATTCTATAAATAAGTAAAACTTTTTGTATGTACCCGCTGAATGTGGCGTAAAACACTAATCAATCAATCAATCAATGTATGTAATACAATACATTAATTTCCATTTTCATAATCTGATCGTAACTCTGGTTATCATTCATTAAAGCGGATCACAAGTACCAGTTGAGTCATCAAATCCTGTGCTGCTAAGTTTTCCTACACTCTGGTTGGTCAGCCAATTTTTAACTATCCAATGATAGATCAGTGAAGTCTGCTGTACACACAGGATTTGAGGACTCAACTGGTACTTGTGATCCTTTTTAATGGATGATATCCAGATTTACGATCAGATAATGAAAATGGAAATTAATGTACTGTATTACACACAAACAGTTTTACTTATTTATAGAATATGGTTTTTGGGTGGTCTTCGCCTTTAAGACTGATAGCACCAGGAAAACATAAAGCCCTTGTTGACCGAGTCGAGTTAACTTGGAGTCCAGATGACTAATATGTATT
>JARFOD010156599.1:0-12214 GCA_031763545.1 Mopalia muscosa | reverse complement strand
CAATGCAAAGTCAATATCTGTTGTGCCCACCATTAACCTGTAACACAGCACGGACCCGTCTCGGCATAGACATGATCAATCGACAATATGGTTTTGAAGAATTCTCCTCCATTCTTGTTCGAGAGCCTGTTGCAGTTCTTGCAGATTTTGTGGTGCTGGATATCGACTGCACACAAATGTTCTATTGGGTTCAAATCTTGTGATTTGGACGCCAGCAACACTGTTATGGGCATCACGTGTAGTGTCAAAACCGCTTCTCTGTGTCAAGCGGCGTTAGGGTTGCAAGGGATGTGCACCAGTTGAGTTTTTAGGGCGCAGGATATGGCACTCCACATCCTCACACTCCTTTTGTCGAAATTGTCGACCTCAAGGACGCAGTTCCTTGAGAACCTCTCATTCTGGCGTCTGTAGACACGTGTACGGCCATCTCTTCTCTGCAGCTTGAATATGGATTCATCGCTAAACCAGACTCGCCTCCTGTTTCGCAGGTTCAAGTCCCTTAATCTGTTGCGCCATCGCACCCTTGCACGTCTATGCTGTTGTCTTAGTACTACGCCAAAGTAAGGACGTCTGGTGCGTTAGCCGTTTTGACGGAGAGGGTTTCTGACTCTCTGTGCCGATATTCTACGGAGATCTGGGACATTTGATGCAGTTTCTGTTGCTGTTATGGTCCAGTTTCTAAGATGAATTAAGCGGATGTAGCGATCTTGGGCTGCTGTTCTGACCCTAGGTCGACCAGAAAGTTGACGGTCAGCTGTTGGACGGGATTGCTGGTACCGGAGGAAGAGGTTAGAAATCATGCTCCGGTGGCCATGATAAAGTCTAGCCACTGAATTCTGTGATCCACCGGCCAGGAAACGACCAATGACGACGTTCCAGGTAGCTGCGTCGAGTCTTGGCATATCGTAGCAGGTTGGAGAAACAATTTAACAAGTGAATTTAATGTCTTATATACCCATTAAACTCGCTTAAGCATTACACAAAGACTGTCCCAAAAGTCACGTGTGATCAACATTCACTATCAAGTGCTTAAATTCAATTATCGGACATTTGCATTATAACATGATCATGTTGTCGTGTGTCAATCCCGCAAATTTTGGGAAGAATTCATGTTTTGTTTGGGATGTTGCGTTTCTTTTTTTGGGAGAGTATATGTTTGAGCCACAGCGCAGTTGCTATACCGTTGAATGTGGCGTAAAACCGTAACCAATAAATCAATCAATCAATTAGAGACATCCCAAAAAAACCTCCGCAAATCATATGTCTAAAAGTTACCTTGGTAAATAATGATTGAAAAACTGCTATAAAAGACCGTAACACGGCTGAGCCTCATTTGAAGAAAAGATCTTTACCAGAAAATTTGAATCAAGTTTGCAATGCAAGAGATTAAAGTAAACGCATGCTCAAATCCAACTAGATGCAAATTTTGGCGTGACTTCATGTCCGGCATGATGACTTAATCATCAGTGAGTAAGGGAATAAGACAAGGTAGGGCATTTTACATTGGTCTCTAACATGCTTACTCTCCTTCTGATGCTGCAAATTAACTTGTCAATAATTATAAGATTTTCTGACGATTCCAAGAGAAGCAAGCCAATTTTTTTTTTATTGAAAAACGTGAATGAGTTTTAATCATCAAGATATTTTCTAAATAGATTTTAAAATTTGACAGTGTGTATGGCATCGTGAACTATAAATTTCATATTGTACATCCTAGTATTGGCTTTTTTAGTGACTTCCAAGAAATGTGTGGGATTGACCAGTTGGTTTTATAGCGCGATGCCCTAAAGGCCACAGTTACATCACAAAATAATTACTTTTAAACAAATAAAGGTCTATCCAAAGTGTCTAATTTGTGACAGCGCATACGACATCAAATACCTATTGGTTGAGTGTGTGGACCTTGCAACTGTTGTTTTTTTTATGTATAAACGAGGGGGAAACAAATATCGCTATTATCGTGCTAATATTAAAACGTTTAACCAATCATATGGATGACCGTTATTTATTGTGACATGTACGCAGATATGAAACTTGTGTCACAAAACAGATGGGCACTTCCAAGTTTGACCCAGTTTATACCACTATTTCACGCTACTATATATGTCATTAGATAACACACTGAACTGAAAGCAAGATATACCAGAAATCCGTGAGAAAAAAAAATTTCATTTTTTATATATATATTATTATTATTTTTTCGTGAAGGACCATGCCGCGTGAAGTCCTTGGAAAGATTTGTAAATTATTTGAGCGCATTGTAACTATGTAAATGGGATATATATATTTTATCAGGGTGTGTTTTTTTTCTTCTATTTTTGTTCCACAGTGTTCCACAGTTTGTTTTCTCATTCTTTCGTCCTTTACGTTAAGGATGCTTCTGATTGAAAATATCTTTAAACAGAAATCAATTTGAAAAAGTTCACACAGCGTAGCTGTTATAGCACATAGTGTGGCGTAAAACAATCAATCAAGAAAGCAACCAACGATAGTATGGTTACGCAACAATCTGAAAGAAACAATTATTTACAATAAAAAACAAGCACTGAAAACGAAAGATACTTTCACACATAACACATTTAATAGTTTTGTAAGTATGGCTTGTCATTTGACTTGGATATTGTTTGAGAGCACTGCCGTCATATATAAATGAGATGTCATTATAAAGTACGGCATTAAACTGCCTACAATTATTGACGAGGAACGTATTTGCTCACAATAAACTAGCCATTGTTAATATCGTTAGAAAATACAGATAACGTCCAAAACCCTACATGAAACCAATAAGCATAAAGGAAGATAACGTGCGGTGAAAGCACCACTGGAGACCATTTGTTGGAATACAACATAAATCTAACACTTTCACAACACGTCGTGGCATAGAGCTGGAACCTCTCAAGTGCATACTATTTACTCCATTCTCTCTTAGAACCCCTATCTAGATGGAAACCCCATGCTATTCTACAGAGAGTCTGCACTAGACTTACCAACAATAAAATAACTTCAGAAACTTGACCATGCCATAGTAAGCCAAGATGTCGACAATTCATTTTTACATCCTTTCTAGTAAAATTAATTTTACATTCTGGTGTTCGTAAAATATTGCATAGTTACATCCCTCTGTTTAAATTTGCACGCGGGGATGATTTTGTAAAAATGTGTCATTGGTAACAAGTATTTATCTCCTTCAGCCATCTGCTAGAGAGCTTATTCGCACCAACCGCATACGTTTTGTAATCATTTCACACTGAAATTCAGTTATCCAGTGATGAATACATATAACAACCAATTGTCAAATAAGTACATAAAGCTATCCCTTCATTTTCGTTTTATTGTACCTTTAACAATGACAGCCCCATAGCGCGGTGACTCAACTGCGGAATTTAGGTTGGTTTAAGAGATATTCAAGAAAATGAAAACTATTAATCAATAAAGCCATGGGATAAGTTCAACACGTAAGTTTTTGTCTGATACCATTAAACCAACTTTTTGACGTACGATACCACTGTAAGACTTTTTTGTTTTACAAACAGTTGGATTCTAGTTTAACCTGAATCAAATAAAATATACATGTATATCAAGTAGAAAAATCACAATTCGTGATATGTCTGCAGCCTAACGCGAAAGGCTCATTATCAGTTTATATAAGAGATGGAGTTTTATGCTTAAATATAAAACATGGAAGCCAAATACCAGGTTACATCATCCGCTGAACTAACCAGAATTGGTCTTTCCAACTTTTTAATGTCAAGTCAAAAGTCTTATGCCAGGTAAATTCTCGCTTGGTGTCACTTTGGTCGAGTCTGCCGCTACTGGCTTCCACTGAAAAATATGGATTTACCATGTGTACTGAACAGTTCTAAAATAGGACCGCAGTATCTTTTAAACAATTTGCCATCTGGGGTGTCTTACATTACCTTCTTGGGGCTTGTGATGTTTACTGGGACATTAAGAAACTGCTTAGTCACTGGAGCAGTTGTAACAACCAAGGTAACAATTGCATCTTTTTCAGAAACAAAATTCTTTTTGACAGACAAATTCAACTTCGCCAGCATTAAAATTAATCTTATTTACACCATAAGGCAGTTTGTAAAAAAAATGTAATATATATGCTGTCTGACTTGTTAACATCCGTGGCCACCATATGTTTGGCGCTAGACACGACGCCCTAACAAAATTACAGATATCAGCCTATTGTGACATGGCTTTCTATTTCGATGATAAGATACATATTAATGCGGATCTATAAAAAAAATCACCAATGGCAAGGAAGAGTAACTGCTGCGTTGACAATATGGGACAACAAAAACGCCAAATGTTTGTGATGTCGTGTTATCTTTGCCTGTTACTGGTGGCGTTAAGATAGAGATCCCGAAGCGCTGCTTTGTAATGCTCTGTGAAACGATTGGTTGTAGCAGCATTGATTTATCATGAATACTCATTTACTCCCCCTCGATGACGGAAACTATATTTCTTAAAGAATCACTACATTTAGGTTTTATCTTCCTGTTTTCAATATTGCTGTTATCATTATATTTATATCTTCTTCTGTATTGACCTTAATTGACTTATATATTATAATGTTCATTTGTGGCATGTGTCAAATGAATTAGATTACATTGGGGCACCCAATATGTTTATGCGCCATGTGAGATTAATTTGCTCAATGTCATAATTGAAGACATATGTTGGTTTAATCAGTCCTAACTTACAGTTCATGTATATACCGGAAAACAAGTTTATCATTATTTATCAGAAATTATCCCCATCTTTCGCATGGAAGTCCAATCTGGCCGAGGCGACATATTTTGACCGATAAGACATTAATTAGATTGAGATAAGCCGGTTGAAGGACGACGAAGCCGTAAATGTTTTTAATTTCCTGGCGAAAAGATTATTTCAAAAGCTTTTTGTACTTTTCAATAGTATCAATGTTAAACATTCGTAGAACTATGTCGCATCAACTTAAACACATACATATAGAGAATTGAGAGTCAATTGTCTAGAACAAATACCATTACAAATTGCTTTGTCTCAATATTATGCGCTACTTGTTTGATCTAGATTTAAAGTTATAAGGCAGCCAGAATATCTATCGTTCTTTAACATATTAAATATTTGGATTTTAGCTGTGAACCAGTATTGAGACACATTCTCCAAAACATTTCCAATTTTACCAGTGTGCAACACTGCTTCACTTGTATCGAGTTTCAACTCATTGATCTTAAGGGCTGGTAGTTAAAAACGCGTTTTATTTCAATAATACCACAATTTGTTAAGTCTGAATGATGTACAGCTGTACCCAAGAGTAGGTTGAAGTTGGCCAGCAGGGGGAAACCGGCCTCTGTGCGTTCTGTTTCCAATGAATTTCTTTTTCATGAAAAATACAGACTAAATGTTGGAATTCCTGCAGAAAATTAAAAACTCAAGGTGGCCAACTTCACAATGCTGGCCAACTTCACCCTACGGTACTATAAAAATGACATATAGAAATTTAGTTGAGAAGAATCTTGAAGGTCTCGGCTGGCAGTATTTTTGTGTCTGACGTGATTATATTCCAGAATATTCTTACATGCTGTGGCTGGAATGTATTTTAGGGTGCTGTGCTAGAGTTTTGCACTGGTTGTTTTAGGATAATCATTTGTCCAGCGAAGAAGCTATGATGCATTGTGTATACCGTGAGACTTTCGCTGTCCATGATAAATTTTAATGCAATGTTCCTGAGAGCAATGTTTATAAAAATGAGTATATGTTTTTGGAAGTAAGATCAATCAATATTACTTGAATTATCTAACTGTTAAATATTCCTTGAACCTGTGTCACAGAGGGAGGACAAATAACTGGCTTCAGTATTAATGTCAACTTTTATTGTTGATCATTATAGCATGCTTTAAAAGTTTTAGGGTCTTTAACAATCGTTAATTGTGCTATTTGTTATTTTTTACTAAGCAATCGCTGAACATCTGCAAACATATCATTAGAAGGCGTTACTTATATTTATTACACGACACTTCCTCTTTAAGTAGAGCTGACTGGCACATAGTGTTATGAGCAACATATTAAACAGCAAGTGTGAAGTTAATTATCCTGTTGACGAAGAATACTTTTGCATCATTTCTTATTTTTTGCACAAACACTGTGCAAAATCACCCCAATGACGGTAATTGTAGTGTTTTTTTAGAAAGTTTTAAGCAGGCCGCCTTTGTACAACCGAAGTTAAAATAGCAAATTATGTTTTCAAAAAATAGGAAATTTCCACAAAACATTTGACACATAATTTTATGTTATTAAGCAGACATTATAAACACTACGCTACGGCCGCGGTATGTACACATACCGTGCTGGATTCCACACACAGTCCATGGCCTAACAAGATAAGATAAAGGCCTACAATATTTATTAGATACCACAAACTAAGCGAAAGCTTTTTTTTATCTGCGCCACTGTCTTTTATTAAATATCAATTATATACATTTATAAGATTCTGAATAATGATATTTGTGGTAATTTATTCCAAAGACCATGATCTCGAAAAAGTGGTTATAGATTTGAAGAGCATTAAATTTACTATTAATTGCAAAGAGGTACATTATTGATATATTGAATCGACCAGTGGTTTGCAGAGTCCTGTATTCTCACACAATCAACATTATATGATATATGTTTTAATGCCAACTGTTATTGATGTTAGTGGAATAAAGACTATACTTGTAGTAGGGTATAATGTATAATTGGTGACAATCCTATTATAAATCATTGGGATGACTCTCAGATATAAAACTCGATAACGCCATACATAAGCGCAACACTTCTATTTTTATTACCGGGTTCTTTGTTCGGAATCTAAGAATCTAAAACCAGCATCTTTATATCAATCAGTTTATGACAAAAGCGAACGAAAAGCAATACACGTCTATTATTAAAGAATATCTTTTTAATGTTTTTTTTTTAAGCCGGGTTGCCGTTAAAGTATTCCTGCCGCATATTCATTATCTAGATAGCAAGGACATTAAAGCCTTGGCTGCATTGAATTTTCACACATACAATACAGACTGACAGCAATAGTAAGTGGCAGCATTATAAACGGCACAATGTTGAAGATTATACATTGAATCTACCATGGAGGTAACAGAAGTGGTGATTCACAAGAATATCTATTAAAAAACGATACATGTATAATGGAAGAATATGAAAAAACAATATTAACCAACTTATGTATCAACTAATTGATCAAAAATTTTACAAAAGAAAATATAACTGTATAATTTGAAACAAAAAGCATTCATTATACTGATGAAAACAACTAAATATTGAAGTTGATTTCGTTAAATTAGCAAAGCTTGGTGTATCATGTCACGGATATTGCCCCGAGTCTGTTCAATTACCGCTGGTCTAGTCCTTATTTATTTTAAGTAGTTTGTGAATTTTCACATAATAGATTGCCGCCATCATATATGTTGGCATCAGAACTACTTTGATGTTGACAATACACAGACTCTATCTAATAAGCAATATGACAAATAAATATTAAGATTTATATAATGCATTACTACTATACTCTCTTCTGTCAATTAATTACCAAGGTAAATGTACTAAATGCAAAGGGTTGATCCCTCAAGGCTCATCAAATACTAAAATTACAGTCCACTTAAGAGAAGTCGTCTACTGGTAATTCACGGTTCGATTATCAGCATCAAATATCCGGTACAAGAGTATATCAATAAGTGGCAAATATCATTAGGCCGCAGGGTATTTGTGACTTGTATCGTGACTCACCGGATGAACTAAAGAAACCGTATTTTGGAACCAATACAAATCTTTTTCTTTAACGGAGCTACAGGAAAGGGTTAATTGTAGTTCGTCCTAAGACCGGTTCACTATATGCCACTGTTTGGTAATATAACAATGTCAGGTTGACATTGTAACTAACCTTGAAGTTAAAATGACCACCAGCGGGATAATGTTATACAGAGTATGTTACCAAAAGTCACACTCGGTGACAGTGTGACTGATTTATCATCGTCTGTGCATCAACACTTTCAGCTGAATTGCCTACATTATTTTTTAAGGGAAAAGACAAATCCGCTGAAATGGTCTTCAGATAGTCGATTATTTTACACTTGCAGGCTGTTAACACTGTCGTCTTCTTGCTTGATCGTCTGTCACATGCTGAAATGAAACCCTACCCTCGTATGTAATTCACACAACTACACGAGAGTGTGCCTGCCTCGTGATATATTATTTGTCAGCAGATACGCTTTATTGTGAACAATGGATTTGCCATATTTACTGAACAGTTCTAAAATAGGACCGGAATATCTTTTGAACAATTTGGAATCCGGGGTGCCCTACCTTGCTTCTATGGGCCTTATTATGCTTACTGGTACGCTGGGTAACATCTTAGTTATTGGAGCAGTGTTAACAACCAAGGTAAATATGATGTTTATAACGAATAAATTTAACTTTGTTTCATAAAAATGTGATCGACGCTTAATAAAATCGTATATGATAATGTATGCAAGACGCTGAATTCAATCAGTAGTGTAATGCGATTATAAAATTGTTACTAAATTCAATAAAACTGTCACCAATATTTGTCCATGTACCTCGTCGAGTAGAGTGTTGGATCGACCCGTCAGAGATTTGAGTCCGACTCAAGTTGGAAACAAGCAAAATGTTAAAATGGTCTATCAAACAGAATAGATTCAGTGAATCATTATTTTTTATAATACATAACCCTGAGCATAGTCAAAGATGGTTAAGTGAAAATATACATCTCGACAAGATAATTTATTTTAAAATGACAAATAGAAATCCCATCCAAATTATTATGATTCGATATTATGAAGATTATAATCGAATTAATTACTGGGTGATTTGTAATTGACCGAGTCCCTAATGGGCAAGCAATCAATTTTCGGATCAGTAAATCACAAAATCGTAAAGCATGGCTAAGTAACAGTCATGATTTTAATACCAGTTCTCCCAAAAGAGCTTGATAAAAGTTACAACGGGTAGGTCTTTTCCCAACAAATTATTCATTTATGGTTTGCAAAGTTGGTGGTAATTATCTGCCATAACAATTTGTCAAACTTCCAGTAGTAAAGGTAAAGCGATAAAAAATATTTAGCTTTAACAATGCGTAGTTTACGTTCTAGACTCATTTTTACTAAGGAACAAATTGGAAGAGTATACGTGTTGACATTAACAAGGAAATGCAACAAACCGAAGGTCAGGTTTCTATTTCTAATTTTATGATTTATACATAAAAATAGGACTGGTTGTTATTATAGATGAGGGTTAAGAACCCGCTCAGCGAGTCATGGCAAACATCTGCAAGCTTATAATGATCAAATACGTGCGTAGGCGAAAGGTAACAACTGCTGATAAGTTCTTGCACAGAATAAACCGACATTCACATATGACGTCAAAGTAACGAATCTATTAAACTGATAATAACAGATATTATCCCGGACTGTTAATCTTCACTTTCTAAAAAGACACAAAAGCTCATCTTTAACTCTTAAACAAACCCAACTTAATAATGTTTATTTTTTCTTTGTTGTTGTTAATATATGGCATTTTGACTTCTGTCATTAAACTTATAATAAATCTGTCTAAGGAACGAGATGCCACAAGTACGAAAATGATCGTCTCAAAATATGGCAAGATAGTTCGTCCATTGAACAATTTTTGAGGGAATTAGATTGCTTTTATACGCTATAATGTTTAGCGATCTTGGAAGCATGTGTTCTGCTTTGACGTGAATTCCTGTTTTACAGTGTATATTGGTCTTTTAATTTTGATCGACACTTTGTGCAGGAATAATATATTAGATTAAACCATTAAAAACACAAGCCGTTCGACATATTTATTTTATATATTGAGTGTGGGGATGTGGAAAGGAAACGATACAAAAAAAATAACTAAACACTGTGATTATAAATAATTAATACAGTTTAAACCACCTTTGATCAAGTCAATGCCAATATTGTCTTGTTTGTTTGTTCATTTGTTTCATTGGCGTGAAAGGTCATATCCAAAGATTTTTGCTGATGTGACGACGGGTTGTTCATTTTGCACTGTTCCTTGCTTAAATATGGTGGAAAACTGGAAGGAAATCTCGTAGAAGCCACCGTTGTGATTGCCGGAGTCATACTGGGACTCACTCACATACCTGATGCATGGCAGACGGCTAATAGTGTCACAATTAAGATAATAACACGATTAATGGGTAAATATGGCAAATGCTCTACTCGACAATTAGTGACAGGTGCATAACTCAATCCAACCCAATAGGTTCATACACAAGTTAGTGCCTTCCGATTGGTCCATCCGGCTTTATTGTTTGTTCGTATTGTCTGTTTGATTTTTTAAAATTGTGTAATATACCAAATTGTCATAAAAAAAAAAAAAATTAAAAAAAAATACGAACGAAGAATAGATAGATTTCAGACCATGGTATATCTAAGCTCTGATTAAGATGAGTATATATTGAGGCCTAGTGACAGCTGTGTGACTACAATAAATTGTTATAATTTGTGTAGAACACAGTTAGCACAGGGTTAGAGTGAAACTCCAGGCTGCAGTAAAATGCATATAGGTACATATAATTGCATCCTAAATATTGGGTAATGCACAAACTACAGTCAAATGTATCCACGCGGCCATGTCTATAGGTGCTTTTATCATTAAACGGAAGAGCTCCACAATTATTTTCCAATCAAATATATTTCTTTTCAAAAAAGGTGCCTACGTCATGAGACCTGTAAAGTCGACTATTTAAACTTTTGACAGTTAATAACCTATATAGGCTCACACATGTTATTAACCTGTAACACGGAATAGTGTTAGTCGCGTGACGTCATAGACAGGGCTGGCCACGCCCAAAATGTCAGTTACCAGTGGTCGCTGTAAGGTACATACCTGTAACCCCCAGCGATTTTATAAAATGAAGAAACGATAAGTCGATGCCATATTTACTTATATTTAATGGTAAACTTTCAAGAGATATATGAGTTATTTCAGCCGGGGTTATCTCTTTAAGCACATGCCCATCGAATCTAAAACTTTGAGCATGGCGCTATCGGCTATAGGTACCTAAACATTGGACATTGCACTGTTTATTATGGGCAAATAAGAAAACAGCAGCTTTATATTTTCTCATTAAAAACAATGTGCCAACACTGAAGTGATTTGGGATATGAAGTGAATTATCTGAAACCACATATAACTGCAAAGCTGCTCCGTTCATTAAACCATGCCGTGGAAATATAAATAAGGTCATCAACTCATTTCAGATTTATTGGCCCTCCAACTTCGCTTAACCTGTATAGACACCTTGCCAAAAAAACGTATACAGACAAACTGGAAAAAGTTTGTTAAATGGACATGTGGTAACGTTAACAAGGAGCACGCCTCATATTACTACATTTCCAGTAATTTTATCAATATAAGTGCTCTTTTAAAACACAGAAACTACCCTTCTCGATGAACATTTCGTAAATATTCAAATTCTTATCGAAAGAATGTTTAATATATGTCCACAAAAACAGGGGTTTTTTAATGACAATTTACCCAACATCTTTTATATGATCTGATTGTCAGTTACAATCTATACAATTTCACTTTTTACGGCAAATTAAAACGTTGTCCTAAGAGACTGTTTTGTATCTCCAAAATGTTTCAAGATATATATATAGGCCTTATGTGTCCATATTGGACTGAAATCAAACAAATGGAATGATACCATAGTCTATGCGATAATAATAATAATTTCATTTTATTTCAGTCAATTGTCAATGTGCCATTATTGACGTCAAAGACGAAAAAGCAATAATGTCGATATGGATATATATTTGAAATATTAACAGTTTAATGTTTTAGCAGTTTGGTCCATTTTTACCCACGTATATCAATCTAATCGAGCCCGCACAAATTATCAGTTCATCGAGCAATTGTGTTATATTGAAGAGTAGACATAGCCATATAGATAAAATGACGAACTCCATATGAGTTCTCTCGAGAAATGTCTTCCTTTGCATTTCATTGACCATCAATTATCCTCAATTAATGAAGACGTTCTTGTTAAAACTGCTGCACACTTATAAAATAAATTGCTTCCATTAAGATTGTCTTTGATGTCATGGGGATTAATGCTTTCCAATTAATTTATAACTCAATAAATTTAGTGTTTAATATACATTTAATATTT
>JARFOD010156588.1:0-12214 GCA_031763545.1 Mopalia muscosa | reverse complement strand
TCCGGTAGCGCTTTTTGCCTGAGGTTAATAGATGTGACGTCATTTCCGGTCAAAGTTGGCAAAAGTGACGTTTTCAAGAGTCATTTGAAAGAAAAATTCTTACCATAGTATATTTAAATTTACGTAAATTACAGTCCTGTTTATGTACTTTAATGGGCAGTAATCAAACTCACTTTTCTATTTTAATCTAAAGACTTATAAAGCATTAAAGTTGAAAAAAGTTCAAAAGTTGAACTTGCTATTTTAGTCGTATTTTAATGACGTTGCATTATTCATCTTCAAAAATTTCAATGATTGAATTAGACATATGTCTTGATTTTTGATAATTAAAATTATTGTCATAATTGGATTACAACAAAAAGTAAGAGGCCGCTGAAATAGAAGAGCAGACAGAAAAAAAACAATATATACCCGTTTACAGTGAAAAACCATTCATCATACGGATTTGTCATAAGTATTGTATTTTTTTTATTTGAAGACAGGTAATATTTGAGAGAATTGTGCCCTTTGGATAAAAAAATCGAAAGTTGCAAAATCACATCCGAACATTATTTTTCATCATGTAAAACATATACAACAACATTTTTCAAGCAGTAACAGTTATCCTTTCTGGATAGCGCATATAGCAACACATTTTTGTCGTTATCCGAAGGTCGACAGTTCCATAACTCCTAGATAAAATTATTTGAAAGCCATATAACCTTTCGTACCGTTATAACCTCTAGTTTTATATTATTATTATATTTAAACTTAGGCCTGTGAGGGAGCGGGTGGGCCATGGCCCTGCAGAATACTCCCTCGGCATCCTCGGTCGATCGTAAGAGGCAAGAGGGGAGGTTGCTTTCTGTTGCCCTGGTGTTCACAGAACTAAAGGGTAACTGGAAGCAGATCTGTTTGTGAGGTTCTGTATTTTTGTCCGTTGTCATATAAGTGAAATACCCTTGAGTACGACGTTAAACACCAATCAAACAAACAAACAATATTTAAACTTAAATGTAGTATTCCCCTATAAGAGCTGATTGAAATGTTTCATTATTTGTGTGCTAGGTGCTGATATAACGGATTACTTTAATTATGGTTTTAATGAGGACACATGGAGACAGTATTGTGAGAAGCAAAGACGATTACGTATGGAACTTGGAGATAGAAAGGGATTTGTGAGTATTATATGTGGGATATCTATTTTAACCACATGAGTTCCAGAGCCCAAAATAGCGGTCTGCAAAAAAGGCAGAAGCAGACCAAAATTTAGTCAGATCTTTCCAAGATAAAAACAGACTGCTAAATCCAAAATCAAAAAAAGAGAAATAAAAAAATAGCAGGCCGTGCTTTTCCAACCTTTATAATTAAAAAAGATTGTTAATCAAACCACATTGTAAACAAACCATACGGATACCAAATTCTCAGTACACAAAACGTCTTTGTAAGAATGCCCTTCTCCGAAACTGGTTACTGAAGGTTTGATAAGTCATTTGCCTACCACAATTGATCGATGTTTTACAATTCAAAGTAAAACTGTGATCTAAACATGAGACAAAACAGCAGTCTAAATATGAAAGTAGAACCATCCACTGGTTGGCCTGCTATTGTTTGTAAAGGGAGGAAACACTTGCAGTCCATTCTTAGTTTTCTATTTCGAGCCCTGAGTTCTATTTATATGAAGAGACAAGGATTTACACAGAAATTATCGAGAAAAAAACTATTGTTCGTGGAGACAGAAAATATTTATTCTCATATCAAAAGTGAAAGTCCTTCACACATTTTTGATTTAATGAGATACCACCTTTCCTTAATAAATGAAGGAACATTAACTTTGCAAAACTTCACATTTTATGGATGT
The DNA here is from genome assembly GCA_031763545.1 of Mopalia muscosa. Taxonomy (NCBI): domain Eukaryota; kingdom Metazoa; phylum Mollusca; class Polyplacophora; order Chitonida; family Mopaliidae; genus Mopalia; species Mopalia muscosa. The sequence goes on along the minus strand of JARFOD010156588.1, from coordinate 10,374 downwards.
GTTTTTGGGGTGAAACTATTGGAGTTAATCCACATTTAAGGACGTCAAAAACTAAACAATCTATCAATTGGTCAGATTGAAATAGGCCAAAAGCTTTGTTATCAGTAAATAATTAACAAATTGTTTTTGTTTAGAAATGTATATTTTTTTGCCTATGTTACAGTTCATAGGTTCAAATAAAGTATAGATTTATAATTCTTGAAATAACAATTGTCAAGACCTGTTCCTGGGTAATGATCACTTTTTTCTAGTTATACAAACAACATTTTGTACAATTTTCTAATTGACAGATGCCCTCAACGCCAGTCAGTCGACCAAGTACTAACAAAGAGAACACATCATCTTTATCACCATCTAGTGCAGGTCAGTAACCCTGCTGAATGTTCAATTGACAGTGGTCCTGTGGTCTAGTGGTCAGCATGTCAGCAACCCTGCTGAATGTTCAATAGACAGCGAGCCTGTGATTTAGTGGTCAGCATGTCAGTAACCCTGCTGAATGTTCAATAGACAGGGCCTGTGGTCTAGTGGTCAGCATGTCAGCAACCCTGCTGAATGTTCAATAGACAGAGAGCCTGTGGTTTAGTGGTCAGCATGTCAGTAACCCTGCTGAATATTCAATAGACAGTGGTCTAGTGGTCAGCATGTCAGTAACCCTGCTGAATGTTCAATAGACAGAGGGCCTGTGGTCTAGTGGTCAGCATGTCAGTAACCCTGCTGAATATTCAATAGACAGGGCCTGTGGTCAAGTGGTCAGCATGTCAGTAACCCTACTGAATATTCAGTAGACAGGGGGTCTGGTGGTCAGCATGTCAGTAACCCTACTGGTCAACTGGTCAGCATGTCAGTAACCCTGCTGAATATTCAATAGACAGGGCCTGTGGTCTAGTGGTCAGCATGTCAGTAATGCTGCTGAATATTCAATAGACAGAGGGCCTGTGGTGAAGTGGTCAGCATGTCAGTAACCCTGCTGAATATTCAATAGACAGGGCCTGTGGTCTAGTGGTCAGCATGTCAGTAACGCTGCTGAATATTCAATAGACAGAGGGCCTGTGGTCAAGTGGTCAGCATGTCAGTAACCCTGCTGAATATTCAATAGACAGAGGGCCTGTGGTCAAGTGATCAAGTGATCAGCATGTCAGTAACCCTGATGAATATTCAATAGATAAAGTGCCTGTGTTCTAGTTGTCAGCAAGCCCACGGCCGTGGGCTCAGTGGTAGTGAGTACGCTTCCTAAACTGAACCTGCTTTGATTTACCATTTACGGGATCAAGTCCACCTGTCAATCCTCAGGTGTATGAGCGAGTCATATGTTGTGTCTCCGACAATCGCGGGAGGAAATTTCCTAATCATGGCATAAAGCACCAACCAATCAAATATTACTTTACAATTTTACACTTAGGTGATGAGGGAGCATGCATATAGTCGAAAGTCTACTCTTTAAAAATTTTGCATTCCTAGCTTGATGAAGGCATACAAAATTATCTTAAGCGTTATCAATGATATAGGCCATAACCAGGATTTTGGAAAAAATGCTACAAATAATTTTTGGCAATGCAGATGGGACTCTTTTTGCAGAGATAGGCAAGCAATCTGATGTGAATATAAATGAAATACACTTGAGCACAGTGCTAAAATCAAATCAGTATATGATCAACCTGGCTAAAGGTGACCCTGTTATTATTCCAGCAGCCACACCATCAAGTAAGATACCCTTTAACTCGGCTCAGCCTCCTCCTAACCGTAAGATGTCCGGTACGATAGATGTGATCGGGAGTACAGCGAGAGATTCTCGAAGACCAACAACAGCAGCTGAACCAATCCAAACTACAGACTCATCCAGCTAGTATGTCTTATTGTCTATTAGAAATTATTAATATTTTGTAAGGTTTCTCTAATACAACAATGAGTTGAATATATTTTATGTTTACATTCCCCTGCTGTGGGCAAGGAGCTGATATGTTTTGGTGTCTGTGTATTAGGTCTTGTGGTAGTCCTGTGTTTGCTGTGGCCAATGCTTGAATAATATTGGAGGGGGTTTCTTTTTGACAGGTCATCATGTGATTGAAATAACCTTAAGTACGACATAAAACAACGATGCTGTCTTTACTTAGCATTGGACTCTAAAGGAAGATCAACCTCCCAATTTTATCAGAACTCTTCACATTTTACAATTGTGCTGGTGTTGATAATTATTTTAATACACCACCATTATATAAGTGTAATACACTTGGCCATGGTGTAAAACTCCAACCAGTCCATCAATCAAAGCACTAATCAAACAAACAATCTTGACATCCCTATTAGGATGCCAAGTTCATTTTAATGTAACTATTAAACTTATATATTTTTATGCCTCATAAAGATGTTCTGAATGGAATACATTTATAATGTAAGACTAATCAAGATAAAACTGTTGAATTCATTTTGAATATATAAAAAATTTTGGTTACTGACAAGTTGTAACTGGTTTTGTCCAAAGGCTCTGAAGCTAGTCATTCTAGAATGTTTGGTAGCAGCAGGTTTCCCGGATGTGTTGCTCTGTGCAATTTAAAGTGGCCCTCTAAAATAATCTAGAACTTGGAATCTATATAAAGCTTGCATGATTTATTCCATTCATATTTACTCTGAAATATCTCCATTGACAGTGATGAATACCAATGTTTTGTTGTCACAGTCGGCGGTATCAGTCGGGTCCCCCACCTCCGGGCATGCCCCCTCCAATGCACCCACCACCAGACTACAGTATGCCTCCACCAAGTATGCCTCCCCCTGGGATGGCTCCACCAGGTAAGTGCAATGGTTTTATCAGCTCTTAGCATTTTTTCAACCTGCTACATGTTAAAATGTAAACAGGTACATCTTGTACAGTGTCCAAAGAGCAAGTATTATACAATGACCACCATGTGCTCAAATAATTTTTGCTCTGTGGTGGGTTGCTCAAAGCTCAGTTAACCTTCAGTTACATGAGGTTGTATAACAATCAAATTTTATTATGACGTAACTTCCATTTCTTTGTCACGCAACGTCATCTAATGGGCTGTTAGGCTAACAGAGTTTTGAATAAATTCCGGACCCTGATCCAGACACTATATGCACCCCGTATGATCTGGTTACACTGCAAAGTGAGATATGATTTCAAGACAATGTTATTTGGGGCTGACAAGGAAATACTTTAAATCCTATCAAATTTGTCCACAAAATTACTATTTTGGAAGCTATTTAAAAGACTTGGAAATTGGGTCTGAGGCAGAAGATGGATTTTTCTGTTTGAAAGCATCAACATTTGTCATGGACAAAATTTAACGTGATGTAGGGAACAAATATCCGGTTTCCTTGATTTAAAAGCTGAATATGCCTTTAGTGGTTAGAGCTTTCTCTGTGCTGTTTATTAATTTTTTTTTTGTTGCTTTCTATGCATGTCTCATGTTTTGTGATCATCATTTTTTATATATTTTCATGACGTTGGAAATGGAGAGATGGGCTGCACGGGAAAGGATTTGACACAACTGAACTCTTCTTATGCTTGTATCAATTACTTTGCCTCCTCAGAATGTTGCTAAAAATATGTGTGCTGTTTGTATGCTTATACAGTTGTCAACGCTCCCTGTATGTAACATGTGTATTTTACTGTTCATAGGTGTTCCCCCTATCCCTGGGGTGTCTGTTCCACCGCCTGGTTACCCTGTTCCACCCCCTAACAACCCATATGATGGTTTAGGTATGTCACGCTATTGGGATACGGGCCAGGTTTATCATATTACATGCTCTTTGCTGCGCTCTAAAAAATATAGGGCTATCATAGGCTGCATTTTTTTATGAATGTATATTACACTTTATATAAAACGTTAGAAATACAGTGCTTTCAATATTTCAGCCAATTTTATAATAAATAGGTAGCTAAAATGAACAATTATTAATCTTATATTGATTTAAGCTGAACTTTTCTATGTGTTATGATTTTGTTTGTAGTGTACTACCCTCCACCTGGTTCCGGACCACCACCTGAGAGGTAAGTATTTATGAATTCTTTCAAATCAAACTGTTTCGAATCAATGAGGCCGTGGCTTAATGGTTAGTGAATGCTCTTAATGATCCTACTTGGATTGCCTGTCGACCATCCGGTACATGAGTGAGACACAGGATGTGGCTCCGGCAATTTCGGGGGTGCTTTTACAAGGTTTCTACTCTTTTTCCACCATATATTAGGCAAGGAATGGTGTGAGGGACACAATCTGTCCTCGTATAAACAAAATACCCTTGAGTATGACCAATATCATTCAATGCCAATCAAACAAACAAAGAAATCTTTTAAATAATGATAATTGCACAATATAAATCAAATGCAGGTGGTCGGGTGGGAGCTTCATGATCCTCTCAGGGCTAGAGAGCAACGATAAACTGATCTATTTTGTGATATGTTTGTATTGTCAAGCAAACTAAAAAATCTGAATTAAGCATAAAATTTACAGGTCAACGCTCTCCAGTCTTTGATATACCGCTTAGTGGCTCGAGTTCTTTTGTAAATCTCAGATATATGATGAGTGAGTCACACGATTTGACTCAAGCAATCGTGAAAGTGATTTTACTAGGTTTCCTCCTCAAAATTGAAGTAATACACAGTGTGTAGTCATCTAAGTGTAATACCCTTTAGTACTCACACTGTGTTTAGGTCTGGTGAACAATAACCCCGTATGTAGAGGTAAATTAAAAGAACCATATGAGGAAATACCAGGGTTTATTGTCCACCACTACTATAGTAAGGACTAGGTGGGGACCGTCCGTCCTTCCATCTGTCCATCCGTCCTTCCGGCGGTCCATCACAAAAGTTTGTGAACAGGCTAGTTAGTTTTAATTATGGAGTCATGTGAGTGTTTCAAAAATCACAAGCATCATAAACAATGTAAAGTTTTGTTTCATATGTCACAGTCGAGAGTTACGTGGTAGCTTCTTTAATATTTGCCAGTCTGTCGACTATCAGGTAAAGGAGCGAGTAACATGTTGTGGCTCCGGTTATCGGGGGGGAGGTTTTTATGAGGTTTTCTCACGGTTTACCACCGTAATAACGCTAGGTGCAGTTTGAAGTGGACAATCCATTGTCATATAATTGAATTACCCTTGAGTATGACGTTAAACCCCAATCAAACAAAGAAACAAATCAAAATTTGGTCTGTGCACTCATCTGTCAAGATGGATTTCCTTCAGCCATTGCGCTGGCTCGCTGTTCTATGTATGAAATAACCTTAAGTATGACATTAAACCCCAGCCAATCAAAGAAACAAGCTTTGTATGTTAAATAAAACATGCCTTATGAAATCCTATGATTAACAGTGATATTTTGTCTCTCTCTGATTTGTAGGAGTGGTAGTGGTGGTAATTATGAGAGAAATTCCCCATTTAACTATGGATCATCTAATTACAATGGACCCTTTGGACCCGGGGCTCCGGCTTGGGAGGCAAGGTAATCAGATAATAAATATAGATCACGAACAGGGATAACCAAAATCGGAAAGAAATCTTTCCATATGCCTCAAGCTTGTTATGCCATTTGACACTGTTGTCTGCTATGTGTAAGCCATCAAACTGGTCTGATATCTTGCAATTGGTTGCCGACTAATTGCTCAGTGGGCGGCAAACATGTTATAGTCAATTAAAGCCTAAAACTGTGTACTATAACTGGTGGCCGACATATAGACAAGCGATTTACAGTGAAACATTGTTGACACTTTGCTGTGTACTATAACTGGTGGCCGACATATAGTCAAGGGATTTACAGTGAAACATTGTTGACACTCTTCCCTTATCTTGATCAAAACCGAAGATACCGTTTTCCATCAAAGCCATTTGTAAAATAAATAGTTCACTGTGTAAGTCACATGGAAACCCAGTCATTTGATTCACCCTGTATGCTAAACAATACGCTAAGTTCAAATTAACAGCACTATCGTCTAAATTTTGCAAATTTATAATCTGTAGTAATGGCACATTTTTTACTGTAAAAATCTAAGGCTATTTTGCTTGTACTATCAGTATATATTCTTGTTTACAATCACCTAGCATCAAAACAACAGCTTTGGCATGGGAACATCCCTTGGAATAAAGTATGTAGCGTTACAACATTACTGGAGGCTCAGATCATAAAGTGTGTTAGTTGGTTGGTTCTTATTTAAATGTGAAGAAAAAAAATACTGTAACTAATGCCTAATATTTATTTTCTTGTGAAATGTTGACGATAAAACTTAGCATATTAGCAGGTGGTTGAGAGAGAGCTTCCTGATGTTCTCTGAACTAAGGAGCAACATAAGACAATGTGATGGAGATGTCTTTGTATTGCCTCCTGTAATTGTCCTCCTGTCTTTGTTTGATGCTAGTGGCGTTGAGGGGGATTTCCCTTGCCCATTAAACCCCAATCAAACAAACAAACCTAATCGTATGAAGACTACTTCTTTTGTTTCAGACCTGATTACAATTATTATGAAGGGGGCAGAAGAAGTCCAGGGTCAGATTCTGAATTCAGTTTGTAAGTCAGATTTATATTTCTTAAAGTTACTCCCACTCCCACAGGGATGTTGATTTATCATAATCTCTCTTTCCATCAAGAGTAACCAAAAATAAAATTGAAATGACATTATGCCTATCAAATCCCATCTTGTTTGTGATGAATTTCTGACTTTAGATCAAAGAAATCATACTGTTTTACCATTAATACAAACTATTGCAGTTATTATAATATTTATTATATTATAATAAGTCATATGACCATTTATCCCAGCCTTCTGGCTAAGGCAGTCTGGAACAAAACATTTCTATCTTTTTTTAGCGCTGGAAAACTATTAATTTTTCAACATAACAAAATATTTCCCGTTATATGGTTACATTAATGTCAATTACTGCCATCATGTAAGTGAAATACCCTTGAACAGAGCGCTTAATATCCAACAAGGTTTCCTCTTGGTTTTACACAGTAATAAGACAAGGAGCAGTGTCAAGTGAACAAACCGTCGTCATATGTAAGTGACGAGATGAGGTAATAACTATTTTAACTTTATTATTTCTTTTCAGGTCAGATGAGGAAAGGGATTATCGGTATAGTGGCTCTACTAGAAGAGACTATTATGATAGAAGTGAAAGGTCTGTCATTTACTTAACTCCTTAATGGACTCGATCGTAGATATGATGGATTTATCCAGCCACATAACTGTTATTTGAGGGAAATGACTTTGAGTACAGTGCTAAACACTAAGCAGAGATGTGGGATATGAATGTCTGATACCCCCCCCTCTTAAAAGAAAATGGTCTTATAACTTAGAGCAATTTGTTTTGATTCTAGTCCTGATGTCTAGTTTTGGCATTCAAGGAACATTATTTTTTTAAGAACATCATATTTTCAGGTAGCCATTGTCATATAAGTGATATACCCTTGAGTTCGGCGTTAAACACCAATCAAACAAACAAACATTTTCAGGTTGTGTCAGTGTGGCTCTTCACTTTTGGGGTTTACCACTGTCATCACTCTTTACAAGCTCTTTTTATTTCCATTATTTGACAGAGATGCATACTATAGAGAAAAAGAACGTGATCGAGGTCGGGACAGGGATCGAGACAGGTCACGTGATCGTCACCGAGATAGGGACCGAGAACGGGATCGCTCTGAACGATCAGAAAGACCAGATAGGGAAACCTCTGAAAAACACAGATCTTCAAAAAGGTATATGCATCTTCTTTTGAATTCAACTAAATTGTAATCAATCATAAACTGTGATTATACTTGAATTGGCATTCAGTATTAATAATGTCAGATTATTACCTAATAGGATTTTCTAACAGAAAAGAAGTGTGGAGCCTCCATCAACATCATAGGCATATATTTGAGCCATCAATTTCAGAGTTAAAATATATTTAAGCTGTCATCTATGGAGGAACATTAGTTTACCAACAGAACATCTGTATATAATACCTCACATTATGGCTGTGTTGCTGGTATATCTTTGAAATACACGTCCGCAGACCATGGCTTAGTGGTAGCGTGTGCGCTTCCAAATCCTCCAAGTCACACATTGTGGCTCTAGCAATCGCAGGAGTGGTTTTTACAAGGTTTCTTCATGGTTTTCCACTATAATGATGCAAGCTACAGTGTGAAGTGGACAATCCATCGTTATATATGTGAAATACTCTTAAGTATGATGTTAAACAAACAAGCAATCGTTGGAATACACTGTCATTCTTGTTTAACACCAATCAATCAACCAATGTTGGAGATGAGTAAATGTGAATATTAATACTTAAATGGTGTGATAACAACTTGTTGCTTTCATGTAATATTTAACTCACTTCATTGCTTTACTTCTGTATAGATTTATAGAGTTACTGATTAAAGTCAGAAACACTCATACACTGCCCTGTAATTTTGTTATTTTTATATTTGACAGTAGTCGTAAAACACGGGAAGGGGGTGGTGACGAGGAGAGTGATCACCATCGATCCAAACACAAGAAAAGTAAAAGATCTAAGAAAGACAAGGAAGAGGAGAGTATGGACACCTCAACAAAGACAGCAGAGGACACGAAGGCTGCTACCTGAGAGTCCTCATAGTCTGTCCAGTGTTATGTCCATCTTGTTTATAGTGTACCACAATCCACAGAATCAGTGAAGCACAAAATACCATAGTCAATTGTGACAGGGTTTTATGGACAATATGCCACTGAAATTGGACTTTGGTGCAAAAACTGATTGAGAAATATCAATCCGGAAATCAGAGGGTTTTCAGTTTATGGATATTTTTTCTGTACAGTTATAAAACAACCTTGTCCTATGATGAAGAACTGAAGAGTAACGACAGAGACCGGAGTTCTGGACAGAGAAAGCAAACTACATGTTGTTATAGTTTCTCTTGTCCTATAGAAATATTAGGGGTTTAATGTGTCTCATATCTGTTCTGACCATAAATTACTCTCATCCAGACAATGTGTGTTCATTATTTATTTCTGAAGCTCAATGGACATACGTTCTTCAATAGCTCCATTAGTGCTAAAATTTTCACAATTGATAAAGTTCTTCCAACAAATATAGTTACAGAAAATCATATCGTGTTCACATCAACAGCTATGGGCTTTTTAAATCGAGAAATTAGTGCAACCTAAAATATGGTTATATTACAGGGTTGTTTTCGATGAAAAAAAGATTTTCATTTCCATTCTCATTTGTTGTCTTTAGAATAACGAATAAGCCAGTATGTTATCCTTGTAATACCTGTGTTCAGGTATATCGATGTCAGATAGTGTTCATACACACTGTGACACCCATTCCAAACTAAATAGGTTCTCTATACACAGTTGGCAGGTTCAGTAGAACATTTCTGTCCATCAAACTGTGTCCATGATTTTCAGGTTTTTTCGCTGTAAAGAATGCAGCTTTATGAAATCCTTCCCGTTTTCAACTGATATGTAATATTGTAATATTGTCCATCATTTGAAATTGAATTTGCCATAGAAATCAGTGTCATGGAGTATTAAAGCTGAAGTCTCCATCTCTTATAAAGAGTTGGTTGTGTTGTCTTCTTGAGCTTAATTTTCTTTTTTTTAATTTTTTATTACAGGGTAATATCATAAGCCAACACAAATCAGCAGGGTTCAGCTCCTTAACTGGGAAAGTAAATCAGCTTAGTTTAACACATTAGCTCAGAAATTTAGTTTACTGCTTTTAGAGCTAAGTAGCAGCACTGTCCAGATATGTTCTGATATTGCTTAGCTTTGTTAGTGTGTTGGCCTGTTGTTACTAATGTTTTCATAGCATCTGTTTGTCTTGTGGTTTCTCACTGTTTGTTATGTTATAGTCTCTTTTGACCTGGCAAAATTTTATTGTCTGCCCTTACTATAGTAGTGGGGGACTTAGAAATGCTACTCGGTGTCCGTTCGTCCATCGGTCACAAATGTTTGGGAACACGCTAGCTTGAAAACAATTTCGCCGATTAACTTCAAACTCGGTATGTAGCTTCCTCTTGTTAAGACACAGATGGTATAATATTGCATTTCACCAAATTCCGTTAAACGAAATGGCGGTATTACATAATCTTAGCATATTCATGGGTGTATGTGTTGTGAACACGATAAGTAGAAAATAAATTCACGGATAAACTTCAAACTTGGTATTTTCGCGGGGGTGGTTTTTACGAGGTTTTCTCCCAGTTTTCCACCGTAATAAGGCTGTGTACAGTGTGAAGTGGACACTCCGTCGTCATATAAGGGAAATACCCTTGAGTACGACATTAAACACCAATCAACCAAACAAACAAAAACAATCAAACTTGGTATTAAGCTTCTGCCTGTTAAGTCGACGGATGGTATTGCATTTCACCAAATTCTGTTAAACGAAATGGCC
>JARFOD010156577.1:0-12215 GCA_031763545.1 Mopalia muscosa | reverse complement strand
AAACCAATGCGTTTGTTTCATTATTTGAACTGTATAGTAGATGATTTAAAGTTAACAGATGATCATTAAAACCAATGCGTTTGTTTCATTATTTGAACTGTATAGTTGATGATTTAAAGTTAACAAGTGATCATTAAAACCAATGCGTTTGTTTCATTATTTGAACTGTATAGTAGATGATTTAAAGTTAACAGATGATCATTAAAACCAATGTGTTTGTCTCATTATTTGAACTGTATAGTAGATGATTTAAAGACCCGGGAGAACTGGCCATGATGTTTTATTTTACTCTAGAACGTTGTACAGCTTAAAGATCGCAGCTATATAAGTTAGATTTCCTGATAGTGTTTGGACCCAATCTTGGTCAAGTGAAACTATATAACAGCTTGGTTACATGAAGTTTGAATTATAACTTAAAAATTCTCAGGAAAGAAGTTAATAAATGTATTGTCAACATTGACATAGAAGTTTCCCAGGTATGGTTAAATCTACTTCCAGTTGCTCTATAGGCACCCTATGGTTATGGTTTATTGATTTTAAACATGCCTCTGGTATTGGTATCAAATAGCCTCTGCTGTATGTTGTTTTCGAACACCTTAATATCTCGTTTCTGGTTTATTATTGTCAATATTGTCAGTAAATTGAGTCATGTTACGTTAGACAGGCTGCTGGTTATAGATCTGACGCTGATAAACCCGATAGATATAGAATTATGTAGCATCATGTCTTACATCTGTCCTATCTACGACTAGCTTTTATTGTTCACTGCGTAATATGCTGTCTCATGACATCTGTTTTCACCTATAGATATATGTGTCTTATTTATACGCTGAAATTGAATTTTTATTGCCTTGTGCGTCAAAGTACAGCCATGCACGTTTAAAAGTATGATAAGCAGTGCAAGTACAGTTGGTGGAATTATAGTGACAGTGACAGAAAAATCGAAGATATTAAAAGGTTTTTTTGTAAAGAGTGTGGGTGTTGTCGCCTGTGTTATACATTAATGACTAATTTCCAATGACTAACGTGTGGCTTTTTACAATTATGGGCTAGCCCAATTACACCTAATATTTCAATGTCAGGTATAACATATCGTTGATCATTAGTTTAACACGGTGTATTTTTATGATTGTGTCTAAAACATTAAATGTGTTGATCGATCTAAATATGTGTTGATGGATCTAAACATCTTTTGATAGATCTAAATTGTGTTGATTGATCTAAACATGTGTTGATGGATCTAAACATGAGTCGATGGATCCTAATCTGTGTTGATGGATCTAAACATCTTTGGATAGATCTAAACCTGTGTTGATGAATCTAAACATGTGTTGATGGATCTAAACATGTTTTGATGGATCTAAACATATTTTGATGAATCTTAATTGTGTTGATGGATCTAAACATGTCTTGATGCATCTAAACGTGTGTTGATGGATCTTAACCTGTGTTGATGGATCTAAACCTGTGTTGATGGATCTAAACCTGTGTTGATGGATCTAAACATGTTTCGATAGATCAAACATGTTTTGATAGATCAAACATGTTTTGATGGATCTAACTTGTGTTGATGCATCTTGACATGTTTTGATGGATCTAAACCTGTGTTGATGGATCTAAACCTGTGTTGATGGATCTAAACCTGTGTTGATGGATCTAAACATGTTTTGATAGATCAAACATGTTTTGATGGATCTAACTTGTGTTGGTGGATCTTGACATGTTTGAATGGATCTAAACATCGTTTTATGGACCTAAATCTGTGTTGATGGATCTAAACCTGTGTTGATGGATCTAAACATCTTTTGATAACTGAAATTGTTAGTTTGTACCAGTGGATACAATGTTATTATAACCTTGTCAAAACGTCACAGGAAAACGTTGTTCTTTAACGTTGTAACAACACAAATTGTCTCATTGTGAATTGGTAGCGTTTTGTACAAAGTAATAACAATATTGTCAACACGTAGCATGATGTCACAAGAATATTACAACGTAGCTATTATGTTTCTGTTTGTTGCCATGTGGTTGTATTTTACGGTTGTGGCAACATAACTGGTAGTCTACACAATTCCGTTGGAATAACGTAACACCATACTAACACGGCCAAACCAAAACGTTGTTTGGCTTGCTGGAACATATTCCCAACCACATGGTACGCTCAATTGATGTGTGAGCTGTTACATGTGTCTGAAATTCCGTTATAGATTAATAACATGTGAACAATACTACCATGTTCAATTCACAAAAGCAATAATTTGACTATATTTTACAAATACAATAGCACATTAGTGTATCATATTATACAAACTCATTAATTGCCACATGTCACCGAGTGTCTACGAAATCAGTTATAATGCTACTCACTCAGGTCGTGATACCGTTTAAACGGAGTAGTAGTGTAGATGCCACCCAAACTATTCACGCTATACTTCTAAGAGCCATAAAACGAGAACTGTTAAACTTTAGTATAATTGTTATAGTTAAGCCATTTACGAAGCTAATCATTCAATCTGGTAGCAGACGAATCTTTCCCATTTGTGTTTAATGCCTTTGTAATTTTTGCAGTGACTTGTTTTATACACTTGATTCCCATCAGTTATCGTCCTACTGTGTATTCAACCATTTATATTCTGGGAACGTTTCATTCTCTCCTAACCGACTTGCGAGTAAACTCAGATCTCCCCAGAGGACAATGAATGACTGGGCAGATTGTCAGTAACACGTTATATCATGTGTACACCTTCCATCATCAGTCATCGGCAAGTTAATTAATTACATCAAGGCGCCAGCCTAGAATTCATTTTTTTAACTGACATAGATCTCCACTTGCACAATTTACCTACAGACAAACGGTTTGATTGGATTGTTGTTTTACGTCGCGCTTAATGGTATTTCGCTTCTATGCCGGCGTTGTATTCCTACAATAATTGACACGAGCGCAACCAAGATGTCAAGCATTTTAATAATGTCGAAAAGTTAATTTTCCTTCAGTGCTAAGGGAAGACAGTATTGCCACTCTTCAAACAAACTGCCGCTAGCCAGAGGGCATAAACCGTTTGAGGCTTTAAACATACGTGTATATGTTATGTAAAGCATTAGAATTAAGGCAGATATTGTATCTCTGTATTATAAGAGAAGTTCAGAGTGTGACAAGCAGGGCTTTATATTATATTATTTTTCAATTCCGTATGATTTTATCGATTTTCACGGTCAATTATGTCATACTGAAAAGGTCACTGATAGCAACAGATTTTCGCGAGATAATCGACAGCTAAAGCTACATACCGTCCCTATTACATTTCACAAGTATGTAATTGAATGAACATTTTAAAGGAGAAATATAGACATTGACGTTTTATATGATGTCTGTTGTCCATTGAATTAATACTGAGATTAATTTCCAATTGATGTGTGTCATATGCTATCTACAACCACATATGTTCACAGTGTCATACAAACAGTCACGTTTTTGCTTATTATGTACAAATATATTTTTATTGTTCAGTGCCCTTTATTTATCCAACGGCACACCTTGCATTTTATTAGTCATTATTTGGTCCCATGTCGCACTCGATACAATATCACATGATATCATAGTTTAAGTTGACTTTGTACTAGCTCTGCGTACTAGGCATACATATGCTTCTAATATTTCAGTTATATTGTAAGAGATAGCTGCATTTGTTAGGTTGTTCCTTGGCTGCGTGCCGGTGAGGAATCGGTCTTTTTAGCCCCTCCTTGTTCCATTCATCTGTCATTACCAACAGTTTATTAATTTGCCTCTCTGAACTGAAGCGAATTTTTTTTATCCAACTGTCTGATGACAAGTATCAGGTCAAGTTTTAATTTTTTCAAATTTTTTTCTTAGTTTATTACAGTTTGTGGGAGTTACAAAACAGCAAGATCTTTTAGTTTCGGTTTTACTCACTAAATTGCAATGAACTTCAGCATGCCATTTATATGTTATTTTTATCCATCTGAATCTAGTTCTATGTTATCCAACTTCTCAATGCCAATTAAAGAACTTCAGCATCGATAAATAATGCAATTTTATTTGTTCAGTATGTATATGTTTAATTTTTAAAAGGTTCTTTTGGATAACTGCTACCGAAACAATAAACCAATCACAAACGTTATTTTTTATACGAAATGAACGTCGAATACATGCGTAAAAAACTTGCATGCAGACAACTCAACAATTTCGTGGAGAAATGCTAGATTAATTCAATATCAGGTTTCATACATTGTGAACTATCGTTATCTATCCACTATCTGATATAAGCTCTCAAGATATGGTTATTATCTTGTTCTCACGAACTACGAGCATACACGCTATACAGTCAATGCTGATTTTGTGTCTATATATAAGGTGAGTTATTAACACATATGACCAGAGGTCCATTAACTAGCAGTTTGCAACGCCTATACCAGTAGCGTGTACGACACTGTATCCACAATCGGCTGATTTAACTTCTTGTCACTCCTCTTGTGGCTGACTGGCTAATCATCAGGTGAATTGAATCTAACACTTTGTCGCCCAGTCGATTTGACCTGGTTCTACCTTGCCAAAAGATATGGCAAAATGACAAAATAGCCAGTGGTCGTGGACAGTCAGAAAAGTTGAAATGAAACAATATATTATAATCGAACTCTCTTATTGTGTGTGTGTTCGAAAAAGACAATAATATATAATAGTACGAAATAAATCACCAATGTGTTATAGATAAGATATAGTTCCCATAGCAACCATATAATAAAGGTACAAGCAACTCCCTGTCGTCCTTTGGGAACGATAATGATTTTCACACTCTAAAAACGAATTTCCCGGAATTCGAGAGTAAAGAATTAAACCAACCGACCGTGTACGTCGATGTCATGTAATAGATGGGAATGGCGTTACATGAGGGATTGACGGTTTGGTGGGTGTGGCTTTATAGATGGGTGTGACGGTTTAGTTAATATGATGGTATGGGTGGGTTTATATATTGGTGTGCCGATATACAAGGGGTTGAAATCATAGGTGATTGAGACACTGTAGGTGGGTGCAACACTTAAGGTGGTTGTGACGTTATGTGGGGTTGTGACGCTATAGGTCAGTGCGACGCTATTGGTTGGTGTGACGCTTTGGGTGGGTGTGACGCTATGTGTGGGTGTGATGCTATAGCTGAGTGTGACGCTTTAGTTGAGTGTGACGTTAAAAGTGGTAGTGACGTTAGGTGAGTGTCTAGTTTTAAATCTTGGGCTGATGTTAGTAGAGTAGGTGGTAAAGATGAGTGTGACGGTATAGGTGGGATCCACGGTTCCACACATAGGTGCATGTGTCGTTATAGATGGGTGTTTTATATGGATGGATGTGACGCTATAGGTGGGTGTGACGGTGTAGGTTGGTATTATGTATGGATTAATTTCCAATTGATGTGTGTCATATGCTATCTACAACCACATATGTTCACAGTGTCATACAAACAGTCTTGGTTTCTAAGACTGCTTATCAGCCAGTTGTGACTGTTATCAAGCCTAGTCATCAACCGATAAACACCCTTGCGAATAAGTTCACTGATTGAACATCTTGTTCTCGTATTCGCACCAGAGCTGACAACGATATACATTGCAACAATATGTTTTGACAGACTTTTATTAACAAACCCACTAAAGGAGGAAACTTGCCTAAGGGGAACATAGGGTGTGACACATAGTTTGCCTTACCATCGTCAGGCTCCACATAGATAGGAGTAAATGTTAACGAGAGTGATGAGTGTAACGGTATAGATATAGGATTGACTGATTTGTCTTAAGCGCCGGGCTTATGGATATTTCGTTTATATAACGGGGGTGTACTTCAAAACTGAAGATCACCACAGCTTAAAGTGAAGTGAAACATACATATTCTCTGTTTGAAAATAAACGTTCCATCATAGCAGGGGCTTAGCCATAAGTCACAAGTATGATGTCCAAATTGGGAATTTTGCTTCACTTTTAAGTAAATAGGTATCCAGTGTCCGTATCTCCTGCATATTTTAGTTTCTTAAAACAAGGTGTTCAAATGAGACAATCCAGGGTATACAAAGGAAAGATGGACACCCGGCTGGTGGACAAAGGACAGATGGACACCCGTCTGGTGGACAAAGGACAGATGCGCACCCGTCTGCTTCAGCCTTTGCTGCATATTTGACAGACTAAATAGATTTCATTTATACTGACCTAAGCCAGAGATCGTTCCGGTATAAGAGGAAGTGACGGTAGAGGTTACACAGCGGAAAAGTGTAATTTTGTAGTTTTATACCCGGAAAGTACCATCGAACTCCTGTGCAAACACAATGAAAAAATTAATTCCTAAAACATCTACACAGTGGACAGACAGACTAGCGGGACTAACTGAAACATTTTATGGAAGTTTGTAACATATTATGCTCAACCTGCATAGGCCCTTTAAGGTCTTGTAGTTGAATGTGAGCCTATACTTGCGATTCCCATGATCATATATTCAAATGGCAACTTTTAGTTGCCTATATCTGGCAGTTCATTTTTATGCAGACTCTACATTGTCAAAGGCGCATTTCTGGCCAACTATTCATGTTAGAGAATTTAAGGATGTACCATTGTAAAGAGCACAATGCGATCGAGTAAACGGTGTCTCATTTTTTGTTCGTGGTTGATTTTTTTTTACGTGTTTTCTGAAAGTCGTATTTTTCAGTTTTTATAAGACTTTCCATGGTGGGATAGACAAACTTTTTTACTGCAGTTGTTCTAATTAAAATTTTAAAAAACATAAGGCACCGTTCACCGTTTCAAGGACTATTTTTACTCAGTCAACTAATTTATAGAATCTTCGAGACATATACCATGAACAATGCAATGTATTTTTTTCTGTTCACTCATTTTGCAATATTTTTAGAAATAATAATTGGATTTTCACCACATTCACTTATATGTCACCTTGAGTATTGACGTTTACCTAAAATGTCTAATATATATATGGACCTATGGTACATATTTATATTCTTCTGCATAAGAGAGAAAATACAACGGGTGTTCTGAAAATCAACCAAGGGGTCCAGCAAGGGCTTCTAATCTAATCTGTCATACTATTTAATACATATTTCCAAGCCCCGGGAATGGAATAATCTGTCCCAACCGTAAGCCATAACATCGATCATCCCATAACATCCCCTTTTAAGTCCATGCTGAAAGATTGCTTGTTAAACGTTGGCCATTAGTCATACCGACATTTGTGCGTGTTGTACACCAACACTATTTTTCTTTCTGTTTACTTGCTGAAAGAAGTTTTGTTTTAAAGATTTTCACGTTCATTATTTCACCCTACTGTAAAACGAAAAATTACACAAACTTTAATCGTGACATGCACTTTATATGTGGATGTCACGATTAAAATTTGTGTAATTTCAAAAGTCCCTGTTTTGCGTCATTTTAGTACCTTTATCTTACTTGAAGTCATTCAGATTATTTAATACACTGACATCAGTTGTTCAGGGCTTAACTTTTGTAACTCAGTGTGGCGGTATACAATTTATTGATTTGACTACACACTGAGAAAAAAAACTGAAAAAACCGATAACAATAAAAACCTTGGATAATTTCCGTATATTGACTCGAGTCGCTCGTAATGATTGCTGAATTGTATGAATTTCTATACAGTTTTTTGTCATGAAAGTCGCGAAGGTTTCCAGTAGCATTATTTTGTTAGGATCCTCTATTGGAAATTGCTGTCCTTCCGATTCTCATGATAGTCTTTGTAATACTTAGCTCATCACATCCAGTCCTTTATATACTTCGACCTGACGATTTCCAAATGTAACAGTTAGTTTTCTATTATCACCTTCATTTATGATCAGGATTACAAAGACTATTTGCCTTGTGTATGTATTAGAAAAAGCGTGTCTTCCGTTCGATGGTATTCACGAGCATTTCGAGACCTATTTGCGTTTCAGTAACAATGATTACCACTCATTTATCGAGCTCCCGTTGTCATGGGATATATATTAGTATATCATAATTTCCTTGGCCGGGAAAAGAAACACTTTTTATGAAAAGAAGAAAATAATCAAGCGGAAAATGAATTGAATAAATAAGTATTTTATTAAATGAGTTAACAGTAGTAAACAATGAAATAGAAAAAATGCGAATGTGTATACAGACATATAGATATAGACAGTGAAGGAGCATGTGTCAGTCCATGTCAATTTGTATAAGATGGGGGTTTTCATTTTGATTTGAACAGTGAAATAGAAACCAGTTATTTCAAATCTGAAGGCAATTTATTCCATTGGATAGGGCATTTTATTTTGCAGATAAATGGGTTTTTATTTGTTCTTTACAAGGTCTATATAGGTTAAGAGAGACATCTCTAGTTAGTAGTTACGTATTGGTTAACTGTATACTGTTTAATGAAGTATTCTTGAAAAAAGGTAGGCAGAAGTTTTGGAGTGTTACTACATCAATCGACACAGACAAATTCGACGAGCACGATGTACTAAAATACCAAACGTCCATGCCACGACGGATAGTTGACCGCAAATGTTTGACTGTATGTCTGTTTTAAAATCGATAATAAAAATGCTTCCTTAAATAATACCATGTCACTTTCTCTGTGCCCTTTCCGCTTTTGCTTTGACCTTGAGTCGAAAATGTTATGATAAGCGTAAAGTATTGCAAAGGTTATTTACAAAACGAATTTGATACATAAGAGAAAGTGAATTCAGAAAATAATTAGGTGTTGTTTTTCCTTTTCACAGTTTCAGAAGCGGCAGTCAGGGTCTCAGTGGGTCTGAACTCGGGAGTGATGTAGAATGTACCGGTCTACCATGATGAACATCACCCAGCCTTCAGAATGCAGTCAAGATATGGACAACGGGAACCGGTCACTGGAGGATTACGAACAGTTCTATCTCAATGCTCAGTTCGCCACAGGACTTGTGCTCTATCCTCTACTCTGTATATTCGGCTTTCTCGGAAATGCTATATCTATTATTGTGATGAGCAGAAAAACCATGCGGACATCAACAAATATGTACTTAATAACTTTAGGTGTAGCAGATACTTTGAAAATTCTCAATGATTTTGTGTATTTTATTGTAATTCTCTGTCTGAGAGTGGATCCAATAACTGGGAACAAGGCCCTAGGATTACTCTATCCTTATTGTCATTACTTGCTCAATATGTCATTGTGTGCCTCTGCCTGGCTCACAGTGTCTGTTTCCGTAGAAAGATATATTTTTATTTGCTTGCCTACAAAAGCTAAAGCATACTGTAATTTGTCAAGAGCCAAAATAGTTTCAGCAGCAGTGTTTCTAGGTGTTATCATTATTTCCTTGCCTTTCGCATTCCGCTATAAAACAACCTTAAAAATGAACAATTGTACTCAAATAGAAATGTACGAGGTGGAGGTGAACAGTTTATGGGAGAATGAGAGTTTCTCTGTACCGTTTAATTGGATTCACACCTGTTTGCGAACTGTTATTCCACTGCTTATTCTCACCTTTCTAAACACGTCCATTGTGATGGGATTAAGACGTTCTAGGGCGGCAAAGCGAAAACCATCCGCAAAACAGAAAATCACCATAATGCTTGTCTCTATCGTGGTCATCTTCCTCATTTGTGTAACTCCAGATGCTATCATGTCCACGGCATTCGGGCTAGGCTATTACGAGGAAAGCTTCCTAGCTAGGGGTGTTCGTGAAATCACTGACTTTTTTCTCCTGATTAATTCCGCTGTAAATTTTATTCCTTACTGTATTTTCAACAAGCATTTCAGAAGGACATTCTTAAGGATTTTCGGGGTAAAAATATTTACAAGTCGGTCGAGTAACACTAATCGTTCCAGTGTGGCCGAGACTACCCGTGATATCCCTAAGGACACCGCCACACAAACTGTTATGGAAACAAAATTATTATTGAATTCTGAAAGTGGTGGAAACTTATGTGCCCCAAACAATAACCCCGGTGGATAGATAGTAATAGACGAACTGAGAACTGTTGTCAGCTGTGTTTATATGATATTACGTTAGTAATTTTATACTTGTTGTCGCTTTTGCAACTCAATGTAATCTGTCCAAAATATATTTTGTATGTAATATATACGGTATTACTCTTAACGTCATCTATTATATTGTTGGAGGATTTTAACGCCCTGGTAACCGTCATTTCACTTGAAGCCATAGGAAGGGGAGATAATTACCTTGGATACAAAAATCCCAACTTGTTTTCTTTGTTAATATTCAGGAACAAATAAGATCAACTACCCGTTCTCCTCTGGTAATATTTGGTATACAGGTTTATTCGGGACGCAAACAGCCTGAGTGTCCATGGCGTATAATGTATCTTCTGGCCACATGTCAGTAAATAACATCCAAGGTGATGTTTGCTAAGCTTTATGGGCTCAGTAATTGGCTTGCTCTAACATAAAACAACTCCGAGCTGCAGATAGAATCCCTGATAAGTTTAGCAGATATAAATGCAGCGTAACTTCGAAGACCGAAATACTCATTTTAATCGTACCATTTCGGGGTGTCATATTGTTATTATCAGGAGCATTGACCTAATTGAGATGAAAACCAGTCTGGCTTTCTTCAGGTTTACATTAGGTTTACACTAGGTTACACTGGTAGCCTTATATAAAGGTTGTGGTACATTGGCTGCGGCTCAGTCCACAGTAATTGACAGGGTACTGATGCAACAAATATAAGGATGGAGGATTAACCCGATCTGATTACAATCATATCAAAAACCCATACGGTGTTTTTTTTTTTTTTTTTTTTTTTTTTTTTGTTGCTGTCCACATCTAACACAAACGATTTCCTTACAATGTCGATTGGTTTCTTAAATTGACCAATGCCAGAGCCGAATTTGTCGAAATTTTCGCCAACATATCGGAGTTTACCGACTGCATATTTATACACGATGAACGGAAACACGCACAATTAACCACCATCAATCGATAATAAACTTCTTGTAGAATTGATTGTTTTTTCCTGGTTAACTATAAGACCAACACGGAAGAAAATCTGTCGAATTCGGTTTTTTTTTTTTAAATGAATTCGGTGTATACCACAGCCCCGTGCCAAGTGTTTTTTCTTGGACAATTTAAACGGCGACCTAATTTAACACTGTGAGTAAGGCCTTTGGGTTAGATCTCAATAGCTACAAAGAAACACCGGGAAGCGTTTTTTTTTTATTTCCATTTTAATTAGAGAAATCGTTAACCACGATTATTACAATTTCAATTTATCTGGCCTTCGGTCTTGCGATTTCCCCATTAATGGTTTTGGGCATGTTTACTCCAGCAATCCTGTCCTCCGACTGTCACTCAATTCAGAGAGGATATCAAGCGTCAGCTTTTCATGGCACATTGATCAACTGTGCAGGAATAAAACCATAAATTTAGCATTTGACATATTAATATGATTTGTTTGAAGAGTGGGTATATTTTTTTATTTGGTTTGTTGCCATATACAGAAACTGGCACTTTTACAAAACTGCAGCGTTAGTTAAAAATAAAAGCATAGGTGAGTTACCCTGTTTCAAGTTGAATATGTTCTAGCGAATAATTGGCAGTGATATACATGTACAGGTTTGGCTATGGATGGCCACGCTTACGGTGGCTTACAAAGAGCTTACTGGCCTATAACCTGGAATCTTGGGGGCCACTGCTGGCTACTACTCACATAGCCACCTACTGCCCTATTACGTGGAATACTGGCGGCCACTGCTGGCTACTACTCACATAGCGACCTACTGTCCTATTACGTGGAATACTGGCGGCCAGTGCTGGCTACTACTAGCTTAGTGACCTACTCCTGGAATCTTGGCGGCCATTGCTGGCTACTACTCACATAGCAACCTACTGCCCTATTACCTGGAATCTTGGCGAGCACTGCTGGGTACCATTCACAAAGTGACCTACTGACTTATAACATGGAATCTGGGCAGTCACTACTGGCAATTATTCACATGATGACCTGTAAGCTGCAAGCTGGGCATCCACTGATAGCTACTATGCATATCATGGACTGTAAGCTACCAGCTGGACAGCCAATGCTGGCTACTACACACACAGTGACATACATGTTTTGACCTATATCATGTAATCTGGGCAGCCACTGCTGGCTAATACTCACATAAGTAGTATAGTAAGAGCAGCTGAGTTAGTATTTATTAGTACATAATAAGGAACGTTTGTGCGTTACCATGTAGTA
>JARFOD010156566.1:0-12215 GCA_031763545.1 Mopalia muscosa | reverse complement strand
TTTACTACATGGTAACGCACAAACGTTCCTTATTATGTACTAATAAATGCGCGCTCAGCTGCTCTTACTATACTACTTATTATCTTGCAAGTATATTCATTTGATTAAAAACGTTTCCGTCTAACCTGCATGTATTGCGTATAGACCGTTTGGACATTAACCAGGACTTATTTGAATCATATTCGCTTTTCGATTATTGCTTATCAAGGCGATATCTGAACTATTTTAGCTAATGACATTTAGATTCAGAATCATAATGAGAGTTATTTCAATATGTGAAGTCTCTTCCAAAAAGGAAAAAAAATAAAAATTTCTGTCATTATCAAGCGTCGGAACCTTATTTATTAAAATCTTTTCATTAGTTAAAATTGGGGATTCCAGAGTGTTCCATTTGAAGTAATTCTAAAATTATATCTCGAAACTTCTGCATATCCCTATATATATAAGTGAGATCGATTGTATGTTTTTTTTTAATCGGTCACAAGCCAGCCACTACTATAAAGAGTGATCAGCCAGCCAAACCAACGGATATAGAGATAAGTAAAGTGATGAATTTGGCTATATAACAACATTAGGAAAGTGTTTATATTTCATTGAATTCTGAACCTAGCCTAGATATCTCTGTAAGGGATTAATACCGGATCTGGACATACGCGTATCTAAGGATTTATTGCTGTAGAGTTCGAAGCCAAGAACCTAACTGCCAGACGATCTTCGTGAATTAAGCATGTCGCCAGAGAATGAACTCCTCTCTTTTTTATGAGAAAATATTGATGTAGGTTCCACATTTTATAACATTATTTAACAATGGATGTCAACATTTTGTTGTCAATATATTACCAAGTTTATACAACACATTATTTAATTATCAAAGATCAATGTATATATACCAATAGTATTCACATAGGTGATGAAAATATTGGAAATATGCATCGATTTTCAGCCGAAACCGTATACATGAGAAATGTCGCTCTATACATGGCATTACAATTTTTGATAGGTTTAACTGCTTATAACTGGTGTGTACAACATATTTAATTTGCTCCGTAATTTTATGATTTTGTTTATAAGATTGTACAATTTTATATCTGCAAGAGACTATATTATTCACCACAAACAACATCATCCACCTATACTATATATAAGGCGTAGCCAACGTAGGTACTGAATTAAGTGGAAGCTTTTATAATATATTTCTTTTATACTGCCAATAAAGAGAAGTATGTTGTGAAGAGTTACACATCTTGGTTAGATGTGTGACTTGATTACATCGGGTAATCATCTCACTTCTAGATAAACACCCATATAAACTTTCTTTGGGTGTTTATCTATAGAAGTGAGATGATTAACCGATGTAATCAATTCACTTATCTAATTCTCCGTATTAGGGGGTTACTGTTTCTAGTTCAGCTTTATAGTTGAAGTTCTATATGCCCTGTATATAAATCTTTTAAGCGATGGATTCACTGCATAGTGGTTTTTCGGTTTCTGAGGACTTTTATAAGGCAGTAATGCCTATGTTTGTAACTGTTGTGAAGTCAGGGAAATTGGATATGAATGTTAAAGAGTACCATATGTGCATTGGAGATAAAGTAGGTTCTCCTTGGGGTCACAGAAAGTTTAATGGTTTGATTTCTCATTAGGTATAGTTTTGCCGAGAAAGAGAGTAGCTGCAATTGACTAAGCCCTCGAAAATACATTAAATATTACCAGACGAATACCACAGGTCTACCAATACGGTGAGATTATATTTGCCATTGCTTTTCATAATATGAATATACATTTAAACGATTTGTTGTGTGACTATCTTAAGGAGTTAGGTGGGTTTTCAGTAACGATATGTTAAAACACATGGGTTTTGAGACGTTAAATCTTGGCGTATTTGGAATAATTTTTGTTTTGTTGCTCGACCTTTATTCTTCGTACAATATTGTTTAACCGTGCACATAGCTAAATTGCTGTAAAAACTGAGATTTGCTGTATTAGTTTCCCTTCAGAATTGTACCATTGGTAGTGTTATCTGATGTTTTGTATCTGTTTATTTCCAGTCAGTCTTCTGCTACACCTGTAAACAATTGAGAATAAACTCGTACAGATTGTTCCTGATAAACTTCATTTAAGAATACGGATTGGTTTAAAGCTGTTCAATCAGGTGCAGGGATATATTTATATATAATATATATATTTCCATACTATGGTAAATTGCTCTCTAATCAAGACGTGCAGCATCTTCCCTTATATAAGTTCTCGATCTTTCTGAAAACATTAAGTACAGACAATATCTGCTTTTCTCTACATTTTCGGTAGGTAGTTATATGGGCGATGGACCAGCATAAAGACAAAAGATTCCAGATTGAAATGGAAATAATGCATACTCTTTTTTCATTCTGGAATTTACAAGAAGACAACAACACAGGAAGAGTGGAGAAATTGGCACAGTCGGCAGGTAGAATAATTTTCTTCACTTGTTGGACTTAACACTTTTAAAGGCAAAGTAAAACTGTGTGTTGACTCAAAGTATAAAAGTATCATGTTTTCTGCCTTTCTTAACGATTATAAATATTTAAGTTGCACTTATATCCTTTCTTGCTTGCAGTTCTTATCAACATCCCGAAGTCGATTGTAACATATGACAACCCTCACAATGCGCATGACGTTACTCACACCCTATATGTTGATGCTTATCCAATATCCAATGGTGCTCTCATGAAAGCTCGGTCTTCAGACGCATCTTACCTGACTGCTACAACATTTAAACAAAATGTGAGAGTAAGGGCTGGAGACTTTCCAAAATATACATTTGATGAAGATGTTGCCTCTAACATTCACTGTAAGTTGTGATAACGCATTCAGCTTACTTTATGTAGAAAAGAAGGAAAACTTAATACAAACGCGTAAAAAAAAAAATCCGAACAGTTTGGTAAATAATACAGTGAACTTGGGATTGGTATATCTATACTTGTCCCAGAGTGAACCGATAGAAATCTCAAATCACGATTGGCTTCTTCGATTTGGGTTAAACGTTGTACTCAATGGTATTTCACTTATATTTTACGATGGATTGTCCACTTCACATTGTTCCTTACTTAAATGGGATAGAAAACACAGGACGAAACCACCTACGCGATTTCCGGAGCCACATCGTGTGAATTACTCGTATGCCTGAGGTCCACAGACGGACTTATTGCTCATTACATGTAACCGTATTGTAATGCAATTTTAGGTAAATTCGGTGATAGCGTATAAGTTTTGATTATAAAACATTTGACCTGCATGGCACACTAGCTGTGATCAGAATCAGTCCCTCGTGGTGCTCTACGCCGTGTACCCCATGGCACATGTACATATTCCTGGAAGGATAAGGAGGTCACTGCTGATGATTTAAATGACGTGATCTACCATCAAGGTTCCAGTATTTTGGTAAGATCTCCCCCGGTTATATGTTAGGAAACATTGCAACCATTTAGAGGAAGTTGAGATAGATTGGACCTCAAATGTTAGTCAAATGCTTGATATGGAAACGGAACCTTTATATATACACACACTGGTTTGTTCAATTTGTCCAGAGGGTGGGTGTTGGACCTCTCACAGGCTGTCAACAATAACTTGCCGTAGGAGCAATAATTCGTCTAGAAAATACTGGTGTGGCCTTGTTTTTGGTGCAATAAAGCTTCAGCTGTGAGCCTCTGTGCAGTGTTTTAGCAACTTTTTTGACAGCTCTGGACCATAGCTTAGTCTCAACCATCCCATATGTTCTTAGGTGCGGGAATGGCAACCACATTCATATATTGTGTGCATACAGATTATGATACTTATTTATAATGAATTGGGTTGAGACCTCATGCACAGGTGCAGAATTTTGGATTCTATAAAAATATGCAGAAGAATGGAAACAGACAAAGGGTTAACAAGAAAATGAATTGAAAATCTGTTGTTATGCAAACAGATGGTGTACAATAGCAAATAAATGCAGTATAGTCATAACAATTCAATTTTGTCTGATTTACATGTAAGAAAGTCAATAAAGTCTAAAAATACACGCACTTGTTTTGTTTTTCTTTTTAATTCTCCCCCGATCTCACTTCTGTTGTGATGTTCCCGAACCCAAAATCGCTTGCGTTTTCAAATTTGTCTAGACTTTAGCCCTCATTGCGTAGCTGCGGATCTATATGCATTTTATGAAACTTGTAAATTTATAGCTGACCACAAAACCCATATTTAATCTATATAGTAAATCTTGGCATTCACCCACTATATACCCTGACCCCATTTCTCAGGCTTTGACTAGGTGTCCTTGGGTACTTCACCACTGCAGTTATTCAGCTCCCTTACTGGCCGGCTAATTTTAATGCGATACATTATTTTATTGTGTCTAGTGAATTAAATTAAATAAGAAATTTTAACACAGGGTTTCCATCGGCGACTGCGCTGTCGCACTTAGGGTGATTTTGAGCCGAAAATGGGAAAGCTCCGAAAATTAGGAGACCCAAAGAGGCACTATCAGCTATTTTTGGCAATTAATATTTTTCTTATTTTGATCAATCGGTTATGATCGATCTTAATGGTACAGTTAAAAAAAAAAAAAGGCAAATCCAAAAGTTATACCACAAGTATTTTGTAGTTAAAAAAGCTTAGGGTCATATCAGTCACTCTGCTGGACAAGGATGTGCAGGCATTGAAGTTTTTCGCAATCATTGTTGATATATGACACCACAACTTTGACTAGGCTAAAGCTAAAACTATAGCTATATTTAAAAGGGTCACATCAGTCAAAGGATGCGCATGCTTCCTTCATTAGTACGTGCTAGCATTGATTTAAATAATTACAACTGAAGAATTATAATTTTTAAATCGGTGCCATTTTCCAGGTTTTTCGGCAATACAATAATATATATACAACTCTATTGAGAAGAGCAATACGGAATCTTGGACAAAATAGCGCAGTATACTGACCAACAATTTTGGCAAAACTGTTAAGTTTAAAACTATATTTTGTGGTAGCCATCTTTAGGCTTAATTTGAAAATATTCTGAGCAAGGCCGTTGATATAAGATCGATATTTTATTATACTTTTGTTTTTAAATTGTTGTTTAGATAAGTAACATGACTATTTTATCATGCAAAAGCGTCTGGGCAAAATTAGGAAACTGGTAAAACTGTCAACACTAAAATCATTGTTTACTGTACTTAATCACGAGTTTTGAACCTGCTTCAATGTACCGTTCACGGGATCGAGTCCGCCTGTCGACCATCAGGTATATGAGCCAGTCACATGTTGTGGCTCTGGCAATCGTGAAGGTGGTTTTTACAAGGTTTCATCTCGGTTTTCAGCCATAATAAGACTATAGGTGGAATGTGAAGTGGACACTCCGTCCTCATATAAGTGAAATACCCTTGAGTACGACATTAAACCCCAATGTGTATTCTAACGAATCACCTGGCTACTGGTGATCACTAGAGTTATGACACCTGCTCACCCACCCGCAGTGTGATTACTCGCCTAGGTGGGCAATCAGGCAGCACTATCGATTTCTACCCAAAACCGACTTTATTGACAATCAGGATTAATTTTGGTAAAACAACATCAAAAGCGTTAACATTTAATTATTGCGATTAAATGAATCATTTCAACTTTATTGAGAGTTACTTAAAGAAACGATGCTATTTTTGACAGCAAAAATGGAATCGCTATTACTGGAAATATTTAAGCAGTTTTAAGCTGACCCTAAACATATCCATTATGTATTTCTAGAAAACTATTGTTGTTACAAACTTCAAACATGTAATATTTCAAAGAAATTTCCGGGTCAGTCAACTTTCAAAATTGAGGCCGTGAAAAATGCCTGCGGTTTGGTAGATTTGCCACACTAGTGTTTTTATCCTAACTCCTTGACAAAATTTCTTCGGATAACCATAAAAGACGATGCAAACGGAAGCTTATACGCTATATTGATTATGGTGGTGGTTGTATTTTGTAGATATGTGTGATTTCTAGGACACAGGAGCTGCAAATAGACTCACGGGTAAGCATTTTTAGATAGGAACTTCATAACGGAGAATAGCCGTTAGCCTATATACGCATATGAATTCTTCTATCACGGTCGTGTATTCCAACAATAATGGACACTAGCACGACCAAAATGTGAAGCGTTTACATAATTTTCCTCCAGTGCTAAGGATTGGCAGCGTTGCTACTCTTTAAACAGCCCTTTATAACTGGAGGACCACGAAGGGATACATCTGCATTTACCTTATGAATATTAAGAGCCTGTTTATGTTTTCTCTGTAGACCAAAAAAACAAACTATAGACAGAGATCCTCCTACTATTTAAAGGCTTGCAGGACCACATCCGATCTTAAATTCACGTTGATTCAACTACGGTACGTTTCAAAATAGCACATCTTTAATTTAATTAAATAAATAGTATCAAGCCATTTTTAAGAAAATCACAATTTTCTTTCTAAATTAACACCTTGTACTGTAATTGTTTTTTTAACTAAATATGAAATCGATGCTTTTTTTTTTTTAAACCACCTTTTCAATACAGATGACTCGATCAAAGCAAGGACATTCTTACTCCAGTCAATGGCCTTTTAATTTTTGGCAAACCCCGTAGATTGTCTCCAGAGTTGAGGTATTATCATGCTACCTTTAAATTAACAGAAGGACTGCAGCGATTACCCACCTAGTTGTACTTTCAACTCTATCTGAACAACTGTAACATATCAAAGTATGCACAAAATAAACCATCAAATTGTATGGTTAATACCAACTTATATGTTCTTTAATACCGGTTTTCAGGGACATCCCTTTGCGAAATGACAATTTTCAACATGGCGGTATATTACAAATTAACAGGTAAACGTTAAAACCTTTTGAATGTTGTTTTTTGGGGAAAAACTTGCTATTGAGTAGTTATGTTTGCCTGAAAACCAAAATTCATAGCGTTAAATGGGCGGACTGCCCTAGCTTGCCACAGCATTTTGCAAAGATACATCATTCTGTTGTCCTATTATTATCGTGAAATCCCATGGGTCGCTTCACTAGGACTGTAGACCAGTTAATTGGTCGATACTCCTGTTTAGTTTTCTCCACATCTGACAAAATATATTTGGGATTGACATACCAATCAAATTGTAAAATGACAGCAAAACTAACTAAAAAATAATTTTCTTTCCAGTGTTTTTTTATTTATTATTACACCTGTATTTACAGTGAAATGTGATTGAATTACACCTGGGCTGTTTCTTCCTTGATTTTGTCTTTCTTCAGGGGTCCCTGTAACAGAACAAAATGTAAATTATATAGTGGACTGTATGGAAAAGGTGCATTGTCAATCTGACCACGCAAGATCAATAATGTACAAAAGACAAGGACAAAACGAAGACAGATTTCCACGTCTTAACTGTGCCTTAAATATCATGGAAAGCACAAGGAAACCTGAAAATCAAACACGCGAGAAAAGGCTTCACCTCTTTTTCTGAACTCCACATGGGAATAAATCTGGAGCAGTAGCCCAACATGCTTACCATGGCGCTGCAGCATTAGACATGAACATTGTTTATTGGGGTCCCTTATTTCACTTACATGGCAATCGGTTGTCCACTTCACATTGCTCCTTGCCTTATTACGGTATTCACCGAGAGGAAACATTATTTATGTCTAGATAGTACTGTAGCTGTAATCAAATTCTAAACCGAATATTACAAGATTATAAAGGCTTTCTAAGTTTGGCTGTACTTACTAAGAAATTCCTCTTTTCCTCAAGAGTCTGGAAGCGACCATGTCCAAACTTACTGGCAGTATCAATGAATTTCAGGTCAATCTTCTCCATAGCACGCTTCTTGAACTGGGTCAGAAGAGACTGAAAAACAATTTTGCAAAAATAGCATCATGACCATTGACAATGTAGTTTGGTGTCAATTTTTAGGCACACATGGGTAAACTACCTAGGTGTTGGGAAGGTATAAAGGTTTCGTAATAAACAATGTTTTATGGAGTTTGATCGTCATCAGAAGGAAGGCAGCATGGATGGTTAAAATCCCCACATGAATTCGGTGTGCTTCCGCCGAAACACTCCCACCCTTTTCATCATTTGACAAACTTTTCAGCTTCAACACTTTTTGAAAGAAAATTTGATACTTAAACATTTCAAAACCTGTAATTGTTTTTTTTTTTAAAGATTGTAACTGTCTTGCTTCAAGTTTTTTCAGTTCTCTCTGATTGCAAAGTGCTCATAATGATCTTATGAGGCAAACTGAGAGAAAACTTAGCAAATGACCAACAGCACTCTAATGTCCCACTTGTGCCCACTGGGGGAGTGTAAGCGTGCTGTACATAGGGCCAACAGTTACAGTGTATGTGATCAGATGCAGGCTTGTTCTCGTCAGTAGGTAGCATCTACAGCAGTTCTGGAAAATAGTTTCTTTTATAGGAGTGCAACGCTGTAATTAGAATGTTTCACTACAACAGCATACCAGTCCAATAGGTAATGGAAATCACCTTTGATACCATTGTAACACACATACTTAATACTCACAAAAATCATTTAAAACTCAATGGACTCATAGCTCAAAAAGCATGAAGGCAACCATAAGCTACCAATAACTATTCCAAATCAGAACTGAACTGAACAGCTACGGTGTAATTCTAAAGACATCGATATCAGAAATGAAATTTAACTGTTGCTAGACTACATATATCAAAGGGTTAGGAATTTAAAACAAAAAATACACTAAAAGCATCATTACTGTAGTCCACAATTGAGTTCTACAAGGTTTATGGTTACTAGCAGGATGTTTTGAAAACTGTCAGAAGGAAGGCAGCATGGATGGTTTAAATCCCCACATGTATTCGGTGTGCTTCTGCCGAAACACTCCCACCCTTTTCATCATTAGATTCAAACAATTCCATTTCAATTACTTTTTTATACAAGTGATCAATGTTTTCTTGATTTATCATTAAATATGGAAATATCATTTAAATTACCTTTCTGAGAGTGATGACCCTTTTCTTGGGACCCACTACACATCCTTTAATCATTATGTAATCCTGGTTCACCTCTCCGTAATGGGGGAAGCCACCCAGAGGAGTGATAGTCTTCTCTGTAGGGTCATACTCAGTGGCTGCATTGTTCTTCACAATTTTGCCATCCTTGGAGTGAATTCCTGTTCCCAGACGGTAGATTTTCTTATTGATCTCTGTACGGTGATGGTAACCTTTCTGACCAGCTCTTGCCACAGAGTACTGTACTCGACTTGGATGCCAGGCACCAATACAAGCCACCTTTCTCAAACCCTTGTGGGTCTTCCTGGGTAGCTTCTTTGTATGCCAACGGGACGTTACACCTAAACAAGAACAGGGTAACATTAAATCATAAATTTTATTGATTGATAGTTGTTTTACACCATGTTTAAGTGTATTCCAACAAAAATTGACACTAGATCAAAAATAAAACGTTAAGTGTTTCGATACTGTTGGACAGATCATCTTCCTCCAGTGCTAAGTAAAGACAGCATTGCTAGTCTTCAAACAAACTGCTCGTAGCCAGATAGCCTTAAATCTGAGATTTGGTAAATAATGTATAAAGATATTTGGTACATTAATTTACAGATTACTTGCAAGAGTTAATCTGTCATAAAGTCGTAAGAACATACCTTTGACACCCTTTCCCTTGGTCACTCCAATGATGTCAATGAGTTCGTCCTGAGCAAAGATCTCCTTCACAGACACAGTCTTCTCAAAGTGCTCTCGGGCCCAGTCAATCTTATCCGGGATAGAACCACCATTCAGCTGGATCTCCGCAATATGAGCCTTCTTCTGACGATTATTCATCAGCTTAGTCTGAAATCAACAAAATATTGTTTATTATGCAGGTGCACTAACAAGGTTCAATTTTTAACTGTGATATGCTTCTCATGCAATAGATCACTGTCAAGAGCAGAATTTTAGCAGTGACACCAAATAGTGCCCACCAAATACACGAAGATTAATTTAGCTCTGAAAACAGGGGACTTCCTATAAGAGAAAATTACCCAATACTTTTAACTACAGCTTTTATGTAAAAATCTGCTTATAAGAATTTGTATTACATATGTACAGCATTATTTTGCTTGTTTGATAGGGGCTTAGGACAAACTCAAAAATATTTCCGTCCATTAGGTGTGCCAGCCTAACAGGTGAAGGAAACCACACTGAGCACCAGTCAACCAAAGACTTCGGCAGACATCCGTCTACATGGACACCCTGAAGTGAGCAAATGCCTCATTTGGACACAATGTTTAAAAAAACTTCAATATGTAGGAGATAGCAAAACTGTCAAAAGACATCCAGTCATTTGAAAAGTGAAGCAAAATGACCAATTTGGACACCATGCTTTCGATTTCTGGCTAAGCCTCTGCAGGCAACAAGTAAAGAATAAATTTAACTGTGACTAAATGGGGTAGTTCAGCAGGCATATTTCTACCAGGACATAAAACACTTATTACACAAAGGTACATACCTGGGTGTGACAGAGGACACGAACAACATTGCAGTATTTCTTCATGGCTCCTAGGTCTTTATCAATCTCCTTCTTTCCGGCTTCATCCTGCCACTTCTTGGATGCTTTAGTGAAAGCCTTCTTCTTAGAACGGGCCCTTAAATCATAGGTACCAATCTCATCACATTTTTTTGTGAGCGGAAATTGGTGAGCCTCGACAACATGTGAGGGGCTCATCAGATTTCTCTGAGAGGAGCCCCTAACTGGCCATCCAGTCTCACAATGTTTGTAAAACAATCAACAAAAGCAAAAGTTAAACACTTATTTTTTAATCTGAATTTTAGTATTTATATTTTATAAATTCAAAGATTAAATCCAGAAATATGTTTTTCTTTTTACACAGTATTTCAAAATATATTTTACTCAGATATTTTATTTTAGTTTTTTTAAAAAATCAAGTGAACACATTTAAATACTTTAAGGCTTCAATTCAGTTTTTATTATTTTTTTCAAGTTTATGCAAGTGCTTTGCTTACCAGTTTTTGTAGAATCGTCTGCGGCATTCCTCACTTAGATGCTCAGCCCAGATAGTGTTGAATGTTCTCAGACCTTTGGGAGTAGCAATGTATCCAACTACACCCACGATCACCATAGGAGGAACTTCTAGAATACTCACACCTTCCACTACCTCTTTCTTATTAACCTCTGTAAATAGATTATAAAATTCAAAATACAAAATCAGCCACGGGGTGAAGGAAATAAAATTGGACAAAACTTCTGGTTTCAATGCAAACCTGATGCCAAGTTTAGATTTAAATATAAAGGTATAAACGAATGGATTGATACTTTCTTCTAATCTGACAGACATTTGGAAAATAGTTTACTTGTAATCTTAGGATTTTAAACAAAATGACTGTCTGATCTCTTTATCTCCCTCAAGCACAAGAGGAACACAGCGCAAGTTTGTTGGCTACACCATAACAGTTGGTGAATTTCTGACGCTAAGAACAAAAACTCAGGTAGCAGTGTATAAGCGAGTATAATTGTGGCGAAATTCAGGCCTTGTAATGGGTGATCAGTCACTATATTGTGATTTATATATTGTCTACCATTTTTATCTTCAATTGTTTAAAGAAGTCCAACATACTTGACCCAGGTCTATCAACTTCACGGACAATATGAGTCATGCCAGCTTTATAACCAAGGAAGGCAGTAAGATGCACCGGTTTACTGGGATCATCTTTTGGAAAGGCTTTCAGCTGACCTCGGTGATGGCTGCACCGCTTACGAGGAAGAAAACCTTTAGACCCATGGCGGGGTGCAGAAAATTTACGATGAGACTGAAAATGCAAAAAACATCATTTAATTTTAAACTTAAAGGTATATTTAACTTTGTATGTTTTGCGGATTGTCCATTCCACACAGCTCCCCAAGGCCATGAGAATGAAAGTTCATGTTTTGCATCTGAAGGATTTTGAAAAGACACGAGGCTTTTTTTCATTATTCATTATTTTGCGTAGTGCTAAAAATATAAAGTGATTAGTTTAAAAGTGATTTTAGCCTAGAAACGGGCTTGTTTGATGTGGGGTTTCGAATACAAATCCGCGGAGTACTTTGGTTGATTTCGACGCATGCACAACAGAACATCTGGCGGTTAACATTACAGGTTTTCTTGTAGTATTATTGCTTCCATTCACCTCTGAGATAACTGTACCGGTACGGAAAGTGTCGAAG
>JARFOD010156555.1:0-12216 GCA_031763545.1 Mopalia muscosa | reverse complement strand
TGGAGTAAGTTATTCTTCGAAAGCTTGTAACAATATACAACAAAAATGTACAAAGTCGCATTACTTGTCATTTCTTTGTTAAGTTTCATCAAACCACTCCATAATCGAGTTTATTTAATTTTATCTTTGTTATATATTTCTATCCTCTTTTTGTTATACATGTAGATATAATTTTGTTCCTTTTGTCTTAAAAGTTAAACATATAGATATATATATACGCTTTTCAAAACTAACAAAAAAGCCTGGTGTATCATCCAGGGTAACAAATGTGGCAATAAATCCTTCAGATATAACATTTGGCAGCAATGTTAGCATACAAAAAGATTTTGTCATCAAACAAAATTTAGAAATGGTTATCTGACAACATCAAGGATAAAAGAGGTTATTTTCAAGTTGAGCAAGACACTACAGGTTGGTCATTGAAGAGAACTTAAACTGTCAAATGAGTGTGGAGAACAAAGGAAAAACAATGTGTCAGATACAGCATCACTTTGCTGTATATCAACCATTCAAATCTCAATGAAAATATTATGTCATAAGACCATAAATGATATACATATACAATAAACAACTCTGCTCCCATGCTAGAGGAACTGGTTAAATAAAGAAAACTTCAATCATTGCTTAATTTTCAAAGAAACATTTTCTTTGTATTTAACATACAACAAGACAATCCATATGAGAAAAAAGTTCACAATTCAAATGGAGACTTATGGAAAACTATACAAAAGAATCTGATTACAATAAAATATATAACCTTTGATGTATTGTCTAGTAAAAAAAATATTCTTGGCATACAGGTTTAGGGAATAATAATTCTTCAAATAAAAAATCTAATAAATTCATATAAAGAATACCCATTTTTTTTTTTAAAAGCATACTAAATTTGTAATATATGAAGGTATACATTGAGACAAAATGGGCACTAATTTACTGCTGTAGCAGTTACAACAAAAACAGATCTGGGATAAATTTGATTTAACCTATAACATAAAAGATACTTTATTTGACCCCAATAAATATTTGGTGCCAACTAACATTTCATAAGGGAATGACAGGCAATATTATTTGTAGTTCATTTGGTTAAAACTTAACCATTTGAACCCCAAAAGCTGATATATAGGCCATTATGTATGTAAGACCCCCCAGCAGCCACTTTATCAGCCACTATGTTACAGCATTTATAAACACATCTCAAAAAAGCTTCTCAACCATCAGCAACTCTGTTCTATCTGGCTCTCGGTAAACACATCTGACGGAAGCTATTCTTGTTTTTAAAAACAAATATGGCTATAAAAACTATGTCCCTCATCAACGTTGTGCATCAGGTATTGAGCTGTGACAAAGAAGACATAGGTGCTGATGATTACAGTAAATTATCAGAAATCGAAAGTAAACTGACACCATAATGTTCAAATTGATAAGTGTACATTCAAGTAGCGATAGCGAAAGTCCTGCACTACAACATCAACATGCAGCTGGTAATACAGGTGTATGTTGTGCTGGGTTACAGGGCGGAGGGCGTGACTCCATGTGAAAGGGGTGCTTGACCCTAGATAAAATGTAAGGCCTTCAAACCCACCACAGTCTTTGCTGGTTCGACTGGCATGACAAACAACCAACATTGGAGATACAAAACAATAAATATGTCACCGGGCTGAGAACCCGGGGTTCAAAGGGTTACAAGCCTCAACTAAGGGTTTTCAAAATCAAATCGAGGATAAATAATTTCTGAATCAACACATACCAAATACACTTTCAAGTAGATTTTGAATCTATAGATTACATGTTTTATGATTCAACCAGAAAAGTCCTTGTTAAGGTATAGCTCAACAAACTTAATAAATGATGGTAAATTAAAGATTTATGTAACAGAAACACAAAGACCTTCAAGCTATGATATTAGGTTGTTGCTTATAAGAATAATCTCAACATTGATTCGGACATCATGTAAAGGAATCAAGCCATACAATGTTGAGACAACCAATAGGCAGCATGTGTGTGAATGGAATCTAAACAACAGTTTCTCTTTCTATCACAACAAGTTCTTTCATTTTGGGTTGAAAAGATACATTGATTACTTGAGCAAGATTTGTTGATTGGCTTGTATTGCTTCGACAACAACAAAAACATCCTTGTTGTGTCAGCTGAGTGATCAAGGGACATAGAAAGATAAGGGCTCCTGACAACATGATGTTTAGGCCAGATGAATAAAAACTGTAGTCATACACTCCTGAGATGTCGTAGAGCCAACCTGAAGTCAAACAGCAGATAACATAGTATAAGAAATACAGTTACGGTAGATTAAATGTACATAGAACTTTATATGTCTTATATATTCTGGTGCCATTTTACTTACATGGATGTTAAAAAGAAAAGTCAGTAGTTCAGTTTTATCACAATGGTAATAGTTTTAATGTTGGAGAACAAATTCAAATTATGACTACTTCAACGGTCCTGTCCCTGCATAGAAACTTTATAATGCATATTGATGCAGTACTTTCTTTCCTAAACCAGAAAAATATAAACGTACCAGCAAATGGTGGTCCTATCAAGTTGGCAATCCCAAGATTCATCATAAGTAGACCATAGGCACTTGTCAGCTGATTCATACCAACAAACTGTACCAGCATAATTGTACACAGGGAATAGTTGGCACTGACAAACAGACCATAAAAAGCTGAGAACAGGGCTAGAGGAATGTAAGATGTAAACACTGGCATGACAGTTATACAAATGCCACATAGTATTATGGAAACTGCATACAAAACAATAAGGTTGACATCTGGACGATCACCAAGAAAACCATAGATTATTTGTCCGAAGGTATTCACTATGCCAGCTATAGACACCAAAAATGAGGCTTGCTTCTCTGTGGTTCCATCTCCTATTGCCTTATCTATCAAAAATATATAAGGAACATCATACCAAAAATAGAGTATGAAGTTTGAGAGTGTAAACAATAAGAATAACGGATTTTTCACAACCGACATATTCACCATCTCTTTGAACATTTTCTTAATATTGTTTAGTACACACTGAAGACTACAGGAGCATGAATTCTCTTCAGAAGACACAGAAGGAAAGACATTCAAATGAAGATCTGGACAACTGGATGCCCGGTAACTTATCAAAGGACGTTTTGGTAAATTCCCTCTATAAAAGATGTCTTCTCTTTTCATCGGCTCATATAAATTAGCAATAGCTTTAGCTTTTTTCTTCAAGTGAATAGTTCTTTGGCGCTGCCAAATTGCTTCTCTGTCGGTTATTTTCTTGGAGTGTGAGTTTTGCAGATACGGCAGAGCTTCAGAACTGGAGATTAACAAATTACTTTCTTGGTCAAATTTTTCCGGGATACTGTGGCTACTGATGAACTCATTTAGAAGCTGCTTTACTGTTGTGTTGTTATTGCGGAGTTCATTCAAAACTTTCTCAGTATCAAAATGGTTTGAATAGTTCTGTAAATATGTTGGTAGCTGCATAACAGATTGCACATGGAGATGGAGTTTTTCATTTGAGCCTGCACTGTCTTTATCATCAGCATTTATGGTATCCTGAAGACTCAGTCTTGACTTGGCTTTGGATAATTTTTCAAAGGTATCAAGTCCTCTCTGAAATCGTTCTTTTTCTGAAAATTTTAATGGACGAAATAAGGCACCACAAACTACCAGGTTAAGTGAGAGTCCAGCCCAGATAAACATTGTGCCTTTCCAGGAATACAACTCCAGCAAGTATTCAGTAATTGGGGCAATAAGAAACGTGCCAATGCCAGAGCCACAGACAGCCAAACCTGTGGCAAAGGCTCTCTTCCTCTCAAAATAGAAGGCCACAACCACAATAGCAGGAATGTATACAAAGGAAAGACCCAGGCCAGTTATGCATCCAAATGTTACACACAACATTTCAACAGACTCCATGAAGGCACTAATAAAGAATCCTGCAGCTGTTATTAATCCTCCAGCGATGGTCACCTTCCTGCAACCATATCTACTTGTCAGGAAACCAGCAAAAGGTCCAAGAATCATAGGAACTCCAAAAAACAGCGAACCAATCCAGGATGTTTTACTCTTGCTCTCATCAAAATATGACAGCAAATCTTTGTAAAGAACCCCAAATGAAAAGGCAAATCCATCTGCCAATAGATGACATAAAAAGGATCCTAAAACAACAACCCATCCCCAACCCCCATCAGGGGCTGTGGGCAAATCCGAGTCAATATTCGATTCACCAGTACTACTGCTATCTGTACTGGATTCAGTTTTTGTACGAGGTCTATTTCCATTTGAAGTTTCTTCTGATTGATCATCCATGGTATTAATGAATCACTACTAAAAAACTCAGCAATGTATATACTAAATATTGTGGAGAGATAGAGTTTTGTCATGGGTCTATGTAGGTGTAATATACTATGGGAGAGGTGAGTATTATCCAAGTTCCTGCCTGCCGCACGGCCCCTGTCACCAAACGTATATCTGAAAATAAGAAGAAAAGAAGTACATGTACCTCAAAAACAGAACTGATAATAAATACACATATTAACTCCAAACTTTAATTGTTTCTTAAAGCAGATACAGCTTCCAAAGGCTTTTCAATAATATACATTAAATTCTGACATGGTTAAAGCCCTGTCTACATGATCATATATTTGAATATTTTTTGTGTCTTTTTAGAAAGTGAAGATTAACAGTATTTTCATTATTTTGGGATAACACTTTCTTACTTAGAACATATACCTGTTCAGAAAATTTTGTAGGTTGAAACCCGTCCGGGAATTGAACCCACGACCCTCAGAGTAAGGCATCGATTCGCCAGCAGTAAATGCAGGCTACCTAGACAACTCAGCCACCGTTAATAAACGCCTTATCCTTATAATTTTTGTATCAATGTTTTATACAGGTACAGGCTGCTCTCCTACAAAGTAATTCATTTTGCCACAACTGTCCATATTTTTTTTGTGCAAGCCACCAATTTCAAAACCAAGTCACATGGGGAGTCAGTCACATGACACGTATACAGTTGCTGATTTGTTGATTACTCATTTGAATATTGGCAACATTTGTTGGGAAGATGAAACATGCAACTAAAAATTTAAACACTGTGATACATGTTTGACCCTGTTCAAAGGTGTTGGGAAAACTGTCCAGACGATCATACATTTGTCCACGAACACAGTCGAATAAATATATGATTATGTTTTGAACAAATGTATGACTGTGTAAATGGGGCTTAAGAGTTGAAAACAGTTTATGCTCAACAAAATAATTGATTTATGTACAGCTAGACATTTAACTCATTAGGTAGTAGCAGAAGTCTATCAAGTAGAAGTATGAAACCAGCCATTACATAGTGTCAACGGCATTGTGAGCAGACCAGTGCTGATTGTTCAAAAAGCGCCACCTAGCGAGATAAGAGAAACCTCCAAGGACATGAATTGGATGTGGAATCATGGGTATATCATGTTAATGCTGTTTCTACCGCTTTTCAAACGTTATATTTTACCCATAATGCATCAGTCGATTCTGAAATTCAAACTGCGAGAAACAAACTAAATCCACCATATCTTGGGCAATGAGTCATATGGCAATATGAAAGTCCACAGAAAGTCACAATGCCGTTGGGGCTGGGTAATGGCTGGTTTCATACTTCTACTTGATAGACTTCTGGTAATAGATGTTCAAAAATGAACACCATTAAACACTGCCGATTTCAGCACCAGGTGTTGCTGAATGCAATACGGTCCCAGGAGTTGTCTCCCTAGTTCAGTCTCCCTTCATTTATATATATTAAAAGATATGGTGTTATTCTTAATTATCCCTTACTTACATCATCACTAGGATTAGTTTAATGAAATAAGTTTAAAAGGATTTTTTGTGATAGGATTTTTTGTAATCTACTGTAGTAGAAAAGTAAGATAAATGCATAAATAGTGCATATTTACCGGTACTGTAAATATCTGCTACTGTAATATATTAAATACATGATGTATGTGTTATAATAACACTTTAACCGTCTAACACAAAAACACTTTTATATTTCAAGTTCGACAGTGAAATAAGCTTTACCACAGAGGGTCTTACATTTTATTTCTTTGGACTATCCCAAAATTAGAGTGTCCCAACTTATAGAAGTTATAGAGTATTTTAAAAAAACAAACCTTTATATTCTGTAAAAGAGGCATGCTGTTGCTTTTTAAACCAACTGGATTTTTGCCACCTTGTTATCAAGTTTTTCATACAAAGGTTTACGTAGAGCTCTAAATTATTAGTTTTTTTATTAATACCAATAGCCTATTGTACAACTAGCTATTTTTTCCTGCCCCATATTGGATTGCATTCAGCGCCCCTCAAAAGTATTCTTCCCTCATTCCCAGCACTAATCCCCACTGATGGGTCAGTGGTTTTTTTTAACATTTAACTAGTCTACATATTCATATACATTACATCAAGTATGTTCACCCAGAGAATAGTTAAAAAAAAAACTGAATATGGTGTAAAACACTCAATCATTATCAGTCACAATGCAGTACTTAGTCACAGTCACAAATCAAAGTAAGCATCCTTCCTAAGATACTATTGAACCTAATGCCATAATTGCTTTCTGCAATGTATTAACAATTAACAATTAAACAATTGTATTAACAATTAAAAACATTATTTTCAATTGTGCAAATAAAGGCATTAAAACTAAGTTTAAAATTCCTAGAAACTTCAGATAAGTTCATGATTTTCAACCCAATTTTCAACACATCCGTCACTTTATCACTCAACTCTTAATGCATTTAAAGCCCTTTTTCTTACCAAAGTAGTAGTACATTTACAAGTATAAGCTTATGCAATTGGTCAGCAATGACTGATGGTGACTTGCATGCCTACATTGTACATAATTTACAATTGCGCAGAGAAAGATGAGATAAGTTACATGTACAGTTCAAAATCATAACAAAACCTTTAGGCAAATTAATGTTTTGCAATACACATCCAAATTAAGCCAAACTGATACTAAAGCACATCTGTGACATCATGCTTTTACATTATTATAGGGATTTTACAAAGTAACAGTACTTACAAGTACAGGTAATTGCATTTACTGATGACGATTTGCTGCATAATTTAATGGAAGACAATTGATTCCCATGTCAGGAACCTCAGACAGGAAGAACATGTATATCTGCTCTAACTCACACAGTGTCAGTATCCTCCATAGTTATAATGATGTTACATGGTAGAAAGCATATATACAAATAGTCCCCATATACAGCAGCAGCCAGTCAACCAGTTCCTATGCACCAGTATATTAACTGTTGAGGCAGCCTGCCAAACAAAGTAGGTTAACAAAAAAAAAACAACTATGGTACACGCAGGTCATGACACTAAACAGCTGAATTAGATTTACTGCCCAGTAGGACTTCTATGACAAAGAAAAAGTCCTTTCTATGTGATGACATGGCACGGACATTTGCCCTTATGGACAATAGCTCTTAAGGACATGAGCCCCTAGGACATAAGCCCTTAGGACATTACAAATCTGGACATTAGCCCTTAAACATTTATTTTGTCTGATAAAACACTGAGTTGTGTTGTAAAATTAAGAGGACCAATTTAAATATTTCTTTCTGGTTAGTTAATTAAATTTTGCTTCTCTAAAATGCTCTAAAGCTCATTTCATGGCTTGATGTCTTAATTTTACATGTATTTTATATATCATGTTTGTAAAAAAAAAACCAGTTCCTCCAATTCTTTGTTATCCATGCTCCGCTGGACAAGACCTCTTGTGTCATGTGTTTACACGCTGCTTTCAAATTCACACAAATTCACAAGCGTGCTAGGAGCTGATGCTTCAGGCGATCGTCGCCGTTGTGAAGAATAAGGATTCTCTCCAGATCTTACATGTACCACGATTATCACCGACTTCAATCATTTACTGTGCTACAATATGCTTCGTTTTGATATGCTACTAATTCAAAAAATAAATGTGACAGAAAATTATTGCTTCGTTTTGATATGCTACTAATTCAAAAAATAAATGGGACAGAAAATTATTTTCATTTTTCGTTTATTTCTTATTTTATTCTACTCATTAACACATTCGTAAGGGCTTGTGTCCTGATTTGAAAATAGAGCTAAAGGGCTGTTGTCCTACACCCGTTTTTCAGTCCAAAACATAGTTTTTGTATTTATGTACATGTGTATCTTTTATGCAGTATTATTTGTATTTAGTTGACTTTCAAATTTACTCTTTTGTTTAACATTTTGTTTCTTTTTACTATAAATAGCCATTAAATTTTTTTGTGAGTTCTGTTTTGTTTAACTTGTTCTGTGTTGTCCTTTTAATGTATGACAAACTTTGGGTCAGTATGTAGAGGGATTAGAAATGCCACTACTCTTCAAATCAATGAACTGTAAATGTGTTACTCAGTTAGCTTGTTCCAATCAACCCATTGGACGAGTTGGTCAAACATATGCTTCTGCTCAGAAGGCATGTGCAGTGTAGGGAGTGCCAGTTAGGGCTAGCTTGGCCTACTGAGCAGACTGCATATATGACCAACAGGCCCAATGTGTTGTTTGGAAAAAGTTAGCTGAGTAACACATTCATGGTTCCCTGATTCGAGGGGTAGCTGGGTTTCTAATCCTTCTACATACTCATCGCAGGACAAACCATATGCTTTCGAAGTCAGCATAGATTGTATTGAATACATAGTTGATTATCGAGCACCCGCTTTTGCCACTCAGTTCTTTGATTTACTACTAAAAGAATACCATGGCTTTATATATTTGTTTGTTGTTTGTAGTTTCAGAAAAGTGTTTCCTTAAATGATACTGGTGCTAGTGTTAATGATGGAGAAACCCAGAGGAAACCCTATGTTCACAAGCAGAACTTTAAAAAGTGGACCTGAGATTACAAGATACACACATATATAGACATATATTTATTTATAAAGTGTTATCCCAGAATG
Organism: Mopalia muscosa; assembly: GCA_031763545.1. Classification (NCBI taxonomy): domain Eukaryota; kingdom Metazoa; phylum Mollusca; class Polyplacophora; order Chitonida; family Mopaliidae; genus Mopalia; species Mopalia muscosa. The sequence goes on along the minus strand of JARFOD010156555.1, from coordinate 3,263 downwards.
TCAACTGTCAGGATCAAGATGACTGACAGTACAAGTTAAAGTGACTCATTTGATCTTTTCATAACAGGGGTAGAAATCTTTCAAATTGACAGCTGGACATTTGTCCTACAGCTTCAGAATGTCCATCAGACAATATCCTCTTATTTTATTGAAGAGATTACAAATATTTTTGTCATATTTAAAAAACAAATATTGACTTTTTATCACTATCATATACCTCAGTCAGGCCATTCAATACGCAACTCAGCCTTAAACATGCCCTGTGCGTGTTGCTGTTGTTGTAAGCAGAGACTGCAACTGATCACATATGTCGAAGGGGTTTATCTAGCTTCTTTTTTTCAGTTGAATTATCCCGGATTTCATTTACAATCCTCCCTTTCTTTTTGTGAGTGTTAAACAAAACTTCAGGATACCTGTCATGTTAGCGATACCCAGTACCAGCTCATTTAATACAGCCATTCCATGATAACGGTACATCAGTGTTAAATTTTCAAACATATGCTTGTGACATGAAATGTACTTTTTTCTAAACATTAGTATATGGAAGTTAAATAATCAAATCTGTGGTATCATTCTTGACTTTATTGTTCATATTGGAGAAGCATAAAGTAACTTCAAATTTGTTATATTATTCAATGCAAAAAAGCAATAGGGTTTTTTTTTTTGAGCGATAAATTGCAGTTTTGTCATGTGTGACTGAAATGCTCAGCTTTGCATTGCCAAATGGCAGCATTTTTGTAGCAGAGTCATCATGAACTGCCAGTTGACACCAATTTCCTGTATGGTAAAGATGTATTCTACCTCATGCTGGTGCCACAGGAATCACAAAAGTGAATACACTCGTCTTCTATCTGAAGAACTATTTAAATACAAGACAAACCATTGTCAAGGGAGTCACGATTTGATTGTCACAGGAGTCACATTTTAAAGTTTTTGTAATTTGGGGAGAATAATAAAAGGATGATTTAGTTGTCTATACACCTGTTACAGAATACATACATTACTTTATACAGTTGATCCAAAATGCCACCGACAGATATAGAAAGACAAACAAAGAGGTTGATCAATTGGTATTTCACATATATGACTGCAGTGTATTCCAACAAAAATTTTGTGCTAAAAAAATAATAAAAAACCGATAGCAAACTGGGTCTATACCTTTCTTTAAACTGGTCATGATCTTCTCTCTCAAGACCAATCTAGCTTTAGAACTGGACACTCATGTGTCACTGCTCTCACCAGATTAACAGAAGATTTGTTTCAATTGTTTGAATGAAGATAAACTTGTGGGATCCGTTATGATAGACATGAAGAAAGCCTTTGATCTTCTTAACCTTATAATTCTCGTTTAAAAAATTAGAAGTTTATTGTTTTGATAAATCATCAAAAAAATGGATATGTTCTTATTTAAGTAATAGATCACAACAGGTAATGATAGGCAAGTCAGTGTCATCCTCATTGAGATTGAAGTGTGGGGTACCCCAGGGATCAATACTTGGTCCTCTCTTGTTTATAATATATGTAAATGATATTGTGTTGTCAACTAAATTATGTTCAATTGATATGTATGCCGATGACACCACAATCCACACTTCGGCTTAGACATCAATACAAGAAGCTGAGACTGCTTTTAAGTGCTTTAAGTCAGAACCTTTCTTCTCTGAACAATTGGTGCACACAAAACAAAATGATTGTGAATTCAATAAAAACCAAGTACATGATTATTGGCACATCTCAGAAGCCTTAAAAACTCCCATCTACTCAACTAAAAATCTACCTAGATGACAAATTGTTAGATAGTGTGTCGGTACATAAAGTTCTCGGCATACATATTGATTCTAATTTAATCTGACGTAAACAAGTTGACAAAGTCTGTAACACCATTTTAGTAGTGTTCTTCGAAAACAGAAACATCTTCTTTCAATGAAAACTTAAGCGGTCTATTATAATGGATACATTCTACCACAGATAGACTATTGCCTCAGGGTAATTGTTCACATCAACTACTCAGAAGAATCCATGCATTACAAAAAAATGTCTGTCAGATTTATACTTGGACTGGGAGCATCTGTTCCATCTGCTGTAATGTTCAAATTGCTGAAATGGTAAACTGTTGAGTTGAGTTTCAAAAAGCACTTGTAATTAAATCATCCAACAATGAGTATCCAGCATATATGAAAGATATCTTCAAATTCCCTGATGTTACATCAGGACCTCGACTGAGCTCAAATCAAATAAGGAATTGCTAAAGGTACCTTTCCCCAGGACAGAAAACTATAAGAGAAGTTTAGTTTACTCAGGAGCAATAGTCTATAACTCTTTGGAAAACAGTTTGAAAGAGGTAAATTCATCCCAAGATTTTCAAACAAATATATGTCCTAACTATTTAGTTTGACACATCATCCACTGGCACACCTTCCTGCATGTGTCTTTCACACTGACAAAACACTTTGTCAGTCTGGGGCACATGTGTATGAGGGATTTCTCGACCACAGGGGGAGCAGTAAGGAGATGGTACTGGGCCATCACCCGCTACACTGCTTCTTATGTAGTCAGAAATAGTGCCAGTGGATATATTTTTCTCATTGTATGTATATTATTAGATTTGTTTTATTTGTTTATTTCCTTAAATATTTTATTGTTTTGTATTGTGGAGGGCCTCAGGGAAGATCAGCATTAGTTGACTGAGCTTCATTTTGTATGATTTACCCTCATTAAATAAAGTTTATTATTATTATAAAGACAGCATTGCTATACTCTTCAAACAAACTAAAGGGAACTATGATCCCAGCCACGTAAAACGAGGGTCCAGGGGAATTATTTCATCTCCATAGAGTACATCGGAGTCATTTTAGCGGCAAAAAAAATTTGTCAATTGACCAAAAATGTTTTGGGGGTATTATATTGAAACATATTGTACGCTCTGACTTTGTTTGACCTACGTGTACTTAACAACCTGAATCAGTTTCCAGCTCGATATACATTGGTTGATTAATTTGATTTATGTTTTGACTTTATCATATACGGATAGGTTTGCGGATGTCACACAGGGAATACTATACAAATGCCTGTAATAATGTGAGATCAGGACTGTGAGTTTAAGGACTCTACCGCTAGTCAGAGTAAAAAATGCGACTCTTAGCTTTTCGTGGCTTTTGCGGTTATTTCCAAAGGATGATTATATTTACATCATATATATTTAGAAAGCAGAGGATTTCAAGATTCTAAATATAATGTCATATTATGATTCGTTTTATTTTATA
>JARFOD010156544.1:0-12217 GCA_031763545.1 Mopalia muscosa | reverse complement strand
TAAAGTAAATTTTGCAGTTATCAGCGTTTCACAGCTCTTTGGTATTAATCGAGGGTAACCCGCTCAAAGAACTGGGCGGTATTCACAATAAACGACAATCGCTTCATACTCTTATTAATAAAGACTCCGTGAGTATCAGAAGGCAAAACGTTGATGACCGTAAAATGATTAATTTCCTACTGTTCGCGGCAATGCCCAATGAAAATCGACACAAATAGGTTCACAAATTAATATTGAATATATCCAACATCTGGTAAAAAAAAAAAAAAAAAAATATTATTCTGACTGTATGACCACACTCATCAATCACGAACATTTACCTAAAACACAGAAAAAGAGCTAGAACACACCTGTTAACTAGTCGATGACGAATTGAATAACACTGTATCGGGGGAAAATGAGACGTTAAGTGCTTAACCAATAGAAATGGAGTACGGCTTTTCTCAGGAATCGATTAAATAATACATTCTGATTGGACATAATTTTGTCAATGGAGGGACATCTGCTCTACGTCACTATACACCACATCCCTTGTAGGGAATCCATGTATTGGTTTCAAGCTGGCGTGCGGTTGGTTGAAAGGAGCTCGATGCTGCCTTGGTGCTCTCATAGCTCAAGGGGAACAGGAAGCCAATTTGTTTGTGGTGTCTGTATTGCGTCCTTTTGGCTGTTATCGTTCTGTATTTGTCCCGTATTGACTTTTTTGTTGTCAGTGGTGTCAATGGTGCTTCCCTTCACCTATTGGGCTGGTACATCGTCATATAAGTGAAATACCCTTGATTACGACGTTGAACTCCAATAAAACAAACGAATCAAGCTGACGTATAAATATAAAAACGTTAAATACCACTCCTATTTGATACGACTAGAGCGAAGTTATATGTTCTTCCAATGATGATACAACAAATAAAAATGCTTTGATATACACAAAAGTTCTCAGTTGTTATAAGTATTAGTTAAATCGTGGAATTTATATACTAAAAGTGATAATAACATAAGCGTATAATATAACCTAACTTATAAAAACTTTGGGATAAAAATATCAGCTGATGTATGTTGTTTGAATTGTGAGCTGTTGTCAATGAGGATACGCAAGGTACCTCGGTTCTTAATAATTGTAAATTCCCCCAAAACGGCAATTTCATAAGTGATCAAATAAATTGGTTTTTTCTCGCTGGTCGTGATGGGGGAGAATTAAACGGTCTACCCAAAACCTTGCATGATTATACAATAATAACACCTAGCCAGCAAGGATTTCTGATAAATCAGTACTTTAACGAAGCTAGGACAACAATTCCAGTAAAAAATCCAAGTATTCTATTCACGGAACAGGACACGAGTTTGTCAAGAAAAGTAAAGGGCTAAATAAGTCACTTCCATCGATACAAGCGACACAATAATCTGCCCAATAATATATTAACACAATTTTGGAAATCATATACATAATACAAAGAACTTTTTCGCTGCTAGGAAAACAAATTGAAATCAATTCAGCGTATAGAGCGAGAAGCCTACTCCAATCCACTTAAAATCTTTGGGAACAATTTAGAGTGTATGTGGGGCCACCTTTGAGTGATATTTGTTTTGTTTGTAAAACAGCAAACATAGTAAGAGCATGAGATCAGCTTCCTGGCTATCTGTCATGCCAGAAACAATTATGTTATCTTTTTAACGGTCTGTTCTATGTTGTTTCACCCTGATAGTATTACATAAATGACATACTTCAGAGAAAATCGACTATGCTAACGGCGTACAATGTACGTTTCCGAAGGTTTGTTCGTTGATTACGATATAAAGTGGACAGCATAGCCGGGAACTGGATTTCAATTGTTTTTATATATTTAAATAACCATTATACGAAACTAACCTTTCATTAGTCTTTCACATTGAGAATTTTTACCAATTCTGATTGGTCAGTTTTCGGACAACGGGGAAATGTTTTATTAGCCTGGTAATATACACCCGGATTCTCCAAACATCGAGGGCTTGTTTGCCAAGAGCTTCAGTCTGTCACCTCAACCAATCGTAACGGCAATAAAGTTACCTTTTTTGTTCATGCACGTTATTCTAACGTTAGGCGTTAGATAATTAAGATATATGTCAGAATTCTTGGAATTCGAATATCGATTGGTGTATATGAGTTGACTTGGTGCATTTCGCTCTATTGTTAGGTGTTATTCTTTTTCTAATAAACATTTAAGATTAGAAGTCTTAACACACAAAGACCTTTAAACTATGAAAAACAAGGGAAGTAAAAAATAGATAAATATTTTTTGTCTACATTTTTGATTTAATTAGTTTTTCTTCGTCTTACTTAGGCTTTCTGGATATCACTGGCAACAACAATTTCCAATAAAAAATATGGGGCTATAACAGATTTAACGAGTTTGTTTTGCTAGTGTTTAACATCGTACTCAAGGGTACTTCACTTACATGCCGATGGATTTTCTACTTGACATTGTGGCTAAAAAAACTCGTAAAAACCATCTACCGTATTAGTACACTTGGATCATGGTACCGTCAGCCAGAGCGGCCTCTTCAAATTTTGTCTTCCAATGAAAGATTTATTGACATGTCTCATAGAAAATGCAACCCTGGCTAGGAGCAGTCTGTTGTTAACATACTGAAACCACCATTACTTAGTACAGGGGAATGTTATAGGTCGAGTGTCCCTGTCGTTTTAGAAGTAAATTGCCTTAAATTCAACATGGTGTTAAACATCAACTACAAATAAGGCCGCATCGGAAGAAAAACGTTTGTTGCAATTTGTTCGGCTTTTTGATGAATACTGTTTGGAATTATCTTTCAAAATGGAATAAATAAATCGACAATATTTTCACGCCACATCGTAGCTGAACTACTGCTGAATGTGGTGTCAAACACTAATCAATCAATCGTAGCTCTATGATACATTTGAACGAATTTGAATACTTTATCATTATTGTTGTCAACCATAAATCTTAGACGTTAGCAAAAGGCATCAATTCGGACTTAACAACACCAAAGAGGTTGACATGAGTTGTGTTATACACGACAAATATTGATTGTTATTTCAAGATTTTGTGTTTCCCATGGTTAAATTACATTACTTATTTTGGGGGCATCAATTTGAGTCTGTCGTTGGCGTGAGAAGCCACCATTTTTCGTAAGCCTGAACAGCCAAAATTCTTTTCAGAAAAAAAATTACCTAGTTCATCTGCTTCTTGAAAAATTATCAATCTTCTTTAACGCCAATTTTAGGGATATTTTCGGAAAGATTTAAAGGTCTACCATTTTATATCAATCATCCCCATGGCAGTGGATACAGAATTGTGTGGCACGAATGGTATACTAATCGTAATCTGTAACTTTATATATATAGTATGGCTGTAAGTGGGTAGGCCATGAAACTCGTTGCTAGTATTAAATATACCTTTAAGCTGTTCCTTAAATTTTTTTATCATCAAATTTTTAATGGAGAGTTTACATGCAGGCATGAAAAGGTAACACATATGATGAGGTCACAGAAATGAAGAGGTTACAGACATGAAGATGTAACAGATATCATGAGGTTACAGGAATGAAGAGGTTACAACAAAGAGGAGGTCCCAGGAATGAAGAGGTTACCGGAATGAAGAGGTTACATGCAGGCATGAAAAGGTAACACATATGGTGAGGTCACAGAAATGAAGAGGTTACAGACATGAAGATGTAACAGATATCCTGAGGTTACAGGAATGAAGAGGTTGCAACATAGAGGAGGTCACAAGAATGAAAAGGTTACAGGAACGAAGCGATTACAGGAATGAGGAGGTTACTGGAATGAGGAGGTCACATAAATGAAGAGGTTCCCGGAAAGAATTAAGAGGTTACAGGAATGAAGCGGTTACAGAAATGAAGAAGTCACAGTAATGCAGAGGTCACAGTAATTAAGAGGTCACGGAAATAAAAAGGCTACCGGAATTAAGAGGTAACCGGAAAGAATAGGTTACAGGAATGAGAAGGTTACAGGTATAAGGAGGTTACAGGAATGAAGGGGTTACAGTAATAAAAAGGTTACAGAAATGAAGAGGTGACAGGAATGAAAATGTTACAGGACCGGAAATGTTACAGGAATACAGTTTATGAACAGAGGCCTTTATCCCAATAAATAGATGTCTCCCAGGAAGTCTAAATCTGTGCCTTTTTACAAGTCTCATAAAAGATATAAATTTGATCAAAACTGGTGTAATGTGTTCTATAAACGTTCATAAAACGAGCTATAAAACTATCAGGAGAAATCTAAATAAGAGAAAATGTAAAAAGGAGCAGGTGTATTTCACTGTTTGGAAGTGATCAACTCCTTTACTCAGACATGCATATAATGCTATTATTATCACGCGTAATGGATCATCTGCCTTATCTTTGCAGGCTGCCGTCAAATACGAGATGAAAAATAAATTCAAACGGTAAAAATGATATGTCGGCGTCTTCCAATCTGGAAGCAGAATTCGCATGCAACCAGATTATCTGCAAACGGCAAGAATTGAAACTGCAGAAAAGTTATATACATTGACAAGCAGCCGCCATGAAAGTTCAATGTGTTCTATGTCGCCATTATTGGGAGAAGTGATCCAGCACTGTCCCCGGAGGTAACACAAGAGCGCCTTGAAATACTGTCCTCAGCCAACCTGTCTTCTTCTTTGAGAAAAAGGTATTGTCGTGTGAGACTGGTTTATGTATTGTAGTTGGCGATAAGACGAATGGGCATCAAATATATGGTTTCGATTTCCTCAGCCATCACGACTCTCTGGACAGGGGTCTGATTTATTGGGATTGTATACTAATTATATACATGGTTATTTCTTCTGCTATAGTCCTTACTGAGAGTAGTGGTCAAAGTTCATCACTGTTCCCAGAGGCAAGACGGCTACCCCAGTGTTTTATACCACCGGTCTGACAGAGGGACTTTTGGTCGAGTGGTCAGCCGACATTCACTGCTGGCAATCAGGAACCAGACCCTCAGGGATTTGGTTTCGTTTTTCTCGACCAGTACGTTTCTCTCCGGGATCTGATTTAACAAAGGTAGTATTCCTGGAAAATTAGTCTACACAGGCAATGGTCACTTACAATTAATGACACAAGTATTTATTTCGTACAGCGACAGTTGGGAGATTGTGGGCAATGACTATTGAAGTACACCACCGTCGTGCAAGGGATATCAATCAATAAGCCATTACAACGTTCGACAAATGTTTGCAGACGAAAATTCATTAGATGAAATTCACCTAAATTTATTTAACATACACATATTTGTTTTTTTTAATGATCTGATATAATTGAAGAAAGCGGCCCCATATTTTCCTTCTGGTGTTATTGTCTATTTAAGGAGAAAATAAATTACATGGATTCAAAAATGGAAAATTTAAGAACAATATTTTTCCATTCAGTTTAAGACCAAACCTGTCCTTGCCATCATACTTTTGATAGATTATTATGGGGAAAGATAAAACTACCATTTACTTTTATTCCAAACTTGATCAATATTGAAAGAAGTAAATCAATGAATATAATTTTACTTTAATAATTCGTTGATAAAGTTAATTAATTAATCAATTTGATGCACCCAGTTAGCACTTCTACAAAATTTGGACTTTTATTTTATAAACTTATGTTTGGGTGTGAATATTTTTGTTTAATGTATCTAGTTATGTACAAAGATGTTAACACATACATTTTATTATTTTTTGCTGTTTCTTTGCTGTTGAACTAAACATATTGGGGCTGTTTAAAGGGCTTATTGGCGCAACTTGATCAACCATTTCCCAATGGGTAATCCGCAAATAATTTAAGATTTTGTTATGTCCCAGATATTACATTAGCGCTGGCCTAATTTTGACGTGATTCGACGTATTCTCCAAATTTATCCGCGTAATTCCGGTCGATAGACCACTATTGTACAAGAACTTTATAAAAATAATTCAATATAGTGAACAGATTTGTCAACTTAATGCATTGGATCAGAATTCGCTCTTACCAAAAGAATTTGGTGTTGAAGGAAGCGTTGCTCAATATAAATTGTAAAGTTCTTGATCGCGAATATAGTTTTGTTTAAACCGAACTCCTGACACATATTGATTGAAAGATGAAAACTGATACCGAGTTTGGAAGAGACCAGGGATTCTTGTATTGGATTTCAATATAAGGGAAAGGATAGAATATGTACACGTCTTTATTGATCATTTGTTAAACCTGCTCTGTGAAACGGTAAACATTTGAAAGTTTACATAGGTGTAACCGGGTCAGCTTAGTTCTCCTGTGGTCTGTTAAATGCAAAAACAAGACAACTACGACTTGCTGGAAAGTTTCTGACATATTTGGTTCTTTCACATGGATAACTGCCAATTAAAAAATAGATTCACACACTTTCATCTGATACGATGAAAGGGTTCAACCTGGTAAGTCTAAATATAGGTCTCAATAAATTTTCACCAAAATTCGATGCACAATGTTTTTTTCACATCTCAGGAGCGTTGCCGCCCATTTTACTGGCTTGTCTGGACGAATATTTAAATTTGAATCCAACAAAAAGAGACCTTCCTTAAACAGTATTCTATTAAGTTATGTTCAAAACCATCCTCTTTATCAAGTTGCTTTTGTTTAATTTCTAAATTTAATCTAAATGTGTCCAAAGATGTTAACACTTACATTTGGTCAGCTATGGCCTCTTTCTTGTTGAACTAAACACATGGGGGTTGTTTAAACCCTCATTGAAATGCCTCGATGAACCATTGCGATTTTGTTAATCCACGCATTGATGAAAATTTTGACATGTGCCTGATAATACATTAGCGCTAATCTATCAATATGGGTGATTCAATGGCGTCTCCAAATTTAGCCGGTAATTCCGGTCGACAAACCACTTTTACAGGAACTATTTTACACTAATTCAATATATATAGTGAATATATTCGCCATCTAAATGCATTGGACCAGAATTTCGTTCTTACTTAAAGGATTTGGTATCCAAGGAAGCGTTGCTCAATAAGGAAATTGTAAAATTCTTGGTTTTGATTTTGGTAAACCCATGACACATATGGAGTTAAAGAAGGGATACGGAGTTGATAAATATGTGTACATTAATTTCAAGAAGTATAACCAGATTTCATGAATACCTATTGTCTAGTTAGAACCATTTTGGTCATTGGGGGAGGGGGAAATTGCCATGCGGTATGGTTTTTATTATTGCATATTAAGGTCACAGACATGCACGGTAGCCAAAAATGAGGTTTAATCAACAGATTCCGATTTGTACCGTAATTTTTACGGTTTGTTCCTTAATGAAAACTAGGCAATAGAAGTGTGAATTATCCATATGTTACTGACCTTGTAATTGACCAGAGAAGTCTTATACTGATTTTAAGCTTACGTATATATTAAGGGTATAAGAATCTGCAAATGCCTTTAAAACCCTATGATAAAAGTGCTGCTTGTTACAAATTACATTGAAATTTGTGATTTCATGGCGTAATCCGTTCATCCAATCAGGATGATACAAATAAAAATGCTTTGATATAGACAAATTGTCTCAGTTGTTATAAGTATTAGCTAAATCGTGGAATTTATATACTAAAAGTGATAATAACATAAGCGTATAATATAACCTTAATTATAAAAACCTTGGAATCAAACTATCCGCTGATGTATGTAGTTTGAGCTGTGAGCTGTTGTCAATGGGGATATGTCAAGATACCTCGGTTCTTAATAATTGTAAATTCCCAAAACGGCAATTCTACGTGTGATAAAATAGATTGGGTTTCTCACTGCCATCATGGTGGTAGAATTAAACCGTCTACCCAAAACCCTGCCCGGTTATGCAATACTGATACCTAGCGGACCAGGATCTCTGATAAATCAGTAGTTTAATGAAGCAAGGACAACAATTCCAGTAAAAATCCCCGTCTTCACGGAACAGGACACGAGTTTACCAAAAAGAGAATAGTGATAAATTAGTCACCTCTATCAATACAATTGAAACACTAATCTGCCCGATAATATATTAACACAATTTTGGAAATCATACACATAATACAAATAACTTTTTTCGCTACTAGGAAAACAAATTGTAATCAATTCAGCGTATAGAGCGAGTAGCCTACTCCAATCCACTTAAAATCTTTGGGAACAATTTAGAGCGCATGTGGTGCCACCTTTGAGTGATATTTGTTGTGGTTTAAAAACAGCAAACATAGTAAGAGCATGAGACCAGCTTCCTAGCTATCTGTCATGCCAGAAACATAAATGTTGTCTTTTAAACGATTTGTTCAATGAAAAATACCCTGATTGGCTACGCTAACGGTGTACAATGCAATGTTTCCGCAGATTCGTTCGTTAATTACGATATAAAGGGGATTGTATGGCCCGGAGTTGGATTTCAATTGTTATTATATAGTTTTATAACCATTATACGAAACTAACCTTTTGTTACACTTTAGCATTGCGAATTTTAACCAATTCTGATCGGTCAGTTTTCGAACAACGGGATATTGTTTTATTAGCCTGGTAATATACCCCCGGATTCTCCAAACATGGAGGGCTTGTTTGCCATGAGCTTCAGTATGTCACCTCATTCAATTGTAACGGCAATAAACTTACCCTTTTGTACGTTTCCTAACGTGAGGTGTTAGAAAATTAAGGTTTATATAAGAATTCTTGGAATGCAAACATCTACTTCCATTCGGGTTTATTTGGTGCAGTTTCATCTGTTGTTACATGGAATTCTTTTTTCCAATAAACAGTTGAGATTAAAAGTCATATAACACACAAACACTTGGACACAATGAAAAACAAGGGAAGTTTACAAGAATAGAAAATTTAACGACCAACGGAAATATTTTCTGTCTTCATTTTTGATTTAATGTGTATTTCTATGTCTTACTTAAGGCTTGCTGGATATCACTGGCACCAACAATTTCCAATATACAAGGCAACCACATAAAATATGGGACAATAGCAGATTTGGAGAGTTTGTTTTACTGGAGTACAACATCGTACTCAAGGGTATTTCAATTACATGACGACGGATTTTCCATTCTACATTTTGACTTAACAAAACCTTGTAAAAACTATCCCGCGATTGCAAGACCCATATCGTGTGATTCTTTGTCGACATACGCAGTTAAACCTATGAGAGCTAAACGGAAGTAAGATCAATGTGCTGATACCCTAAATCCTGAACCACGGCTGGGGGCACCAGTTTAAATAGAAGGGAGCTCAACTAATAGAGTCGACAAGAAACTCCTTGTATTTGCCATTATTCATCAAGGTAGAGAGTACTAGAACATTCAAGATCCGTCACTGATCACCTACCCGAATACAGGGGTTTCCAGTTATGACGTTACGACAACAAGTGGCGTCACTCTGCCACTTTATGGCACGGTTGGGCAGCCTGTCTATACTTTAACATTAGTGTGTTGTTTATTATCAGGAAATTATAGCTTTAAAATTGCAACTTTTGCAAAACAATTTACTTTAAGCTATGGGAAAAGGATATTTATATAGTTTTATGAACGTTTACGTGTTAGTTTGCAATATTCCTTATACCCGCCAATGTTAAAAATCGTGGATTAGCCCTATCTTGCCGTAAAGCGATTACGTTATGTAGCAATGTTTTTTTCGCAAAGGGACATCACTCTGTTGTCGTAACCTCATAACTCAAAACCTCCGTATTGTATGGGTGTGTTGATGACGTGAACAGACGAAGTTTGGTTCTCTCTTCATTAATCCCTTGTTTATTGTCCATTTGCATCAAATAACTGTTTATTTTTTCTATGGATTGATTGTGTTTGTTTTGTGATGAGCTCAAAAGTTTTTCACTAATATTAACGTGGTGTACCCAACAAAAGAAGCCACTCTAACACAACCATAACGGTAGTGGTTAGATTTGTTGTTAAATCAACGTTCCGTTTATTCTATTGAAATATTTATTTCCCTGGATAGAGGCAATATGTTACTAACGTACTGAAACTACCTTTACTTAGTACAGGAGAAATGATATAGGTCGAGTGATCCTGTCGTCCAATAATTAAAATGCCCTTCATTCAGTACGTTGTTAAACAACGCTAGATTATGCAACATCTGAAGAAAAAACAAAATTGTTAAATGTAACAGCTCATTTTCGCTTGTTGAAGTATACTACCAAAATTACTCCCTTAAAAGACATAATTTTCACGCCACAGCGGAGCTGAAATACCGCTGAATGTGGTGTTTAACACTAATCAATCAATCGTTTCACTACGATACGTTTTATTGACTTTGAACACTATGTATCATTATAGCTGTCAACCGTAAATCTAAGACGTTGGCATTACGCATCAATTCGGACTTAATAACACCAAAGAGTTTGACATGAGTTGTGTTATACACGACAAATATTGATTGTTAGTTCAAGATTTTGTTTTTCCTGTGGTTTAAGGACATCACTTGTTTTTTCCGGCATCGATTTGAGTCTGTCGTTGGCGTGAGAAGCCACCATTATTCGTAAGCCTGGACAGCCAAAATTATTTTCAGAAAATAAATTATTGAGTTTGTCTGCTTCTTACAAAATTATCAATCTTCTTTAAAACACCAATTTTCCGGATATTTTCAGAAAGATTTAAAGGTCTACCATTTTATATCAACCATCTCCATGGCAGTGGATACAGAACTTTTACAGCTAAAACTATGTGGCACGAATGATATACTTATCGCAATCTGTAATTCTAGCTATATATAGGATCGCTGTAAGTGGGTAGGCCATGAAACTCGTTGCTAGTATTAAATATACCTTTAAGCTGTTCGTTAAGTATTTTTTATCATCAAGTGTTTAATGAAGAGGTTACAGGAATGAAGAAGTTTACTAGGAATGCGGATGTAACAAGAACAAGGAGGTTAACATAATTAAGAGGTTGCAGGAATGAAGAGGTTACAGGAATAAAGAGGTTACAGACATAAAGAGGTTACCGGAATGAAGAGGTCACCGGAATGAAGAGGTTACAGGCATGAAGAGATAACAGAAATGATGAGGTTACAGAAATGAAGAAGTCACATAAATGAAGAGGTCACAGAAATAAAGAGGTCACAGAAATAAAGAGGCTACCGGAATTAAGAGGTTACAGGAAAGAAAAGGTTACAGGAATGAAGAGGTTCAGGAATGAGGGGTTACAGGTATGAGGAGGTTACAGGAAAGAAGAGGTTACAGAAATGAAGAGGTTCAGGAATGAGGGGGTTACATGTATGAGGAGGTTACAGGAATGAAGGGGTTACAGGAATGATGAGATTACAGAAATGAAGAGGTTACAGAATGAAGAAGTTACAGGAACGAAACGGTTACAGGAATACAGTTTACGAACAGAGGCCTTTATCCGAATAAATAGAGGTCTTTCCAGGAAGTCTAAATCTGTGCCTTTTTACAAATCTCTTAAAGGATATTTGATCAAAACTGGATTAATGTGTTGTATAAACGTTCATAAAAAGAGCTATAAAACTATCAGGGGAAAACTAAATTAGAGCAAATGTCAAAAATGAGCAAGTGCATTTCACTGTTTGGAATTGATCAAACATGCACATTGTGCTACCATTATCACGCGTAATGGATCCTTGCAGGCTTTCGTCAGTAAGAGATGAAATATTCGGACGGTAAATATGATATATCGGCGTCTTCCAATCTGAAAATGAAGCCTAACGTGCCATTGTGTCGTTGTAACCAGACACATAAAAGTAAAGTGTCTTGTAAATATGTATTGATACGCTTCAACCAGAAGATAAGAAAGGGTGATACACCCTAGAATAAGGTCAATGCGATAGGGACTCGTTAAAAACATCATGAGGTTAACACTTCACACCGAATTCACATCTGGATAGGTGTTAGAATACATTTAGCCTCATTTTAATGTCTTCGGAGATTTAGAGACAATTAGCTTTTATCCCAGTGGTGAAGAATAACATTCATGAAAAGGACGTTAGCCTAGTGGCTACATAGCATCGCCCATCCAAAAGAGAGGTTAAAAAGCACCGCATCTCCCACAAAATCTTTGCTCTGTGAGAACGACACTGTAGGGAGTATAATAATGGATTGCCAACTGTCTCCTTTTGGAAATGACACAAGCAGAATAAAAACCTTAATGGTAAATTAAGCACGACAACCATCATATTTGGTGTCCATATCTTCCAGTATATGCCGAATAGAATACTTTATGTTGATCACTCGTATGACGAAGCT
>JARFOD010156543.1:0-26154 GCA_031763545.1 Mopalia muscosa | reverse complement strand
ACTTTGAAAATAAAAGAAAAATAGATAAACAAAACAAAACAAAAAATTAAAATAAAATTACTAATTTAAAAAAAAAATAAAAATATGAAAAAAAAAAAAAATGTGCCTGGCAGCCATGGGCCACCATACACCACCGAGCCTACCAAGCCATCATTTCGTTGATAACTTTGCAGCATCATATTCTGCTTCAACTCCTGGTAGACCATATATGACAAGCCATATATTTCACCATTTGCCGTTTCCCCATCTGCAAAAGCCATCGTTGGAGCAAATAAAACGTCAAATTCTCTCAGAAGGAGAGCAGCTATTTTTACTAGCAGTCCATACAAAACAGAGCTTAGGTCTCACAGCACCTTTCATAAAACTACTAAAGATAAACTTGTCTTGTCAAAAAAATGTAAGCCAAACAATGAACAGACCATTGAATGGTGAAGAAACACAATGTTTCGTGTGTCTATTGTTCTGAGTTATGAAGCACAACCACTAGGGGTGCAATGATTCAGTGTACGGTACCCTGTGTTCGTGTTGCCCCACCCTATGGGGCATATCGGATTTGTCCAAAACATCCTTTCGAAAGGTCTATGTTTAATTCTACTGGAGTAAAGTTGTCAAACATCGCCCAAAACTGAGATCTGCGCGTTTTGTTGACAACTTACACTTTGTAAAAGTGTATGAGCTTGACTTAAGGTAAATGAATTCCCCACAGTTTAAAGCATGAAAACTAATCAAAAGCCTGAGGGTCCAGTTCCGGCTGCCAAGGCATAGGAAGCCCCAAGGTTGAGGAAAACAAGAGCGGCAATGTAGGCTCATCAACCTCCCCCCACCCCTCCCTTCCCCCGTTGGGCCTGTCTACACCACAATGAAAGAGTTTTATAATAAATATATATCTAAATATTGCTACAGGACGACTACTATAGTTATACAAGCATAATGAAAGGTTAGATGCGAAAACGTATCTTATATAGACTATAACGTATATAGAAAATGAAAGGTATGCTTTATACAGACTAGTATATACAGAGCATAACAGTTGCCATGCTGATTAATTCTGCGACTAAGATATGGCTGAGAGAAGTGGTCAGTTTACCCTCAGGTTTATAATTTTTGAAATAAAGAAAATGACTGCATGGCCACTCGAGTGTGTTCAACCAGGGATATAGGCTCTCGGCTTGTTCAACTACGTATATACTAGTCGCCTGTGCGTTGCAAGAGTTGTCGATCGTGTTTTCTGAACTCGGATCAGTGAGTCTCCCGGTTTCATAGAATGAACGAGTTCAAGCATTACCTGGGTCAAATTTTGTGCATCAGTAGCAGATTGGGACGTGGCAAGTCTTTAACAGTGGAGGTAAAAAGTAGATTATACGGAAATCCATGATCTGTTCGAGAGCACGTGTCGGAGAATCATAGATATCCCAACTCTTCTGGGTTCTGTTGTTTGTAGGCCTAACTGTGTTGTACAGCTACAATATGTCTCACGCCGAGGTAGATTATAGCGAGTTGCCTGACCTAGTTTGGGTGGAAGTAATGAAGAGACTGTCCATCGACCGGGACCGCTTGAGCCTCTCGTGCTGTTGCCGTGCCACAAACAACGCCTTCTGTCATCCGTCTTTGTGGCATACCGTTCAGATCGCTGTAACTGATGGTGACGAAGAAGGTAAACAACAAGCAGATTCTAAGGTTCCCGCGCTATACTTATGCCTTGTCAAGAAATTCTCACACTGTTTTCGGTCATTGTCTTTCGATGTTAAAGGAAATACCGCAAGGCTGCCAAATGGTTGGGAAGAACTTTTTAATGAGATGGATTTTGAGAAAATGGTTTGTTTGAAAGCGCTAACCCTAAACCTGAGGAAGACAAATGTTATAGACAGCTCCGAGGGCTTGGCTCACAAAGCTATTTCGTCATTATTGACATTCCTAAAGAATTCCTCCACTCTCCGGCGTTTGAGTATACAGGCATGGCCACACGGACCATTGGTCAACCCCGAAACAGATATCATTTATACACTACTGTTGAATAAATCATTAAAAGATCGGCTGGAAAACCTTAGCTTATTCTGGCTAAAGAAATCTGATTGGGTGACTAAAAATGCCAATGTGCCGAGTTTGACACAAACAAAAATGATGTTAAACCATCTTTGTGGTCTGAGTGTTTTAAGTCTGCGTTCGAGTATGTTGGATTCAGAGGCTGTAGAGATACTCGCCAAAGCTGATCATGTCAAACTAAAGCAGTTGAATGTGTTAATAATTTATTCTTGTCACAATGATAGGATTCCAGAAATCTCTTCGTCAAGCTGGTTGAAACTTCTTAAACATTCTCCTAAATTAGAAGTGGAATGTTCTGTTATGACTCGAGCTCCCATGATTGAGTTAGCCTGTATATTAAAACCCGAAGTACCTTTAGTGGCCATGACGTTCCTGAAGTATTCTTACTGTGATGGAGAAATTCTCTACTCTCTAGCTGAGAAATATAACCACACATTGAGAAAGCTTGTTGATTTCACGGACTGGGTGAAAACGGACGACGCTATAATGTCTCTTGTAGAGAAATGTAGATCTCTCAATTATTTAGTATATCATAGAAATATCCATTACACCACAGTGTCTCTCTTGGCCGAGGCCCGTGGAGCTGCCTGGGTTCAGTTTGAATTCAGCGAGAAATCCATCGATACAAATGATCGTGATGAAGATAGAAATCTAGTCATTGGTTACAACGCTACGGGAGGTTTATACCTAAAAGATGTACAAAGGTTTCACGAGAAAGAGGACATACGACAGACAAGACTGGATACCATGGCTGCTGCCGTCAGAGAATCTGTTCGATTCAACTGGTATCCTGTGAATATCAGAACCATTCAAGTTTTACGCAAATTATGAGTAATATGGCCGTGATCAAAAATGGACATTCGTTGTTGAATGATCTGTTCTACTCTTGAAAGATTAGGTTACATTTGTTATTTTCATACTTAGAACCATCCAGCATGCACAGAAGGCCTACTGTAAAGATAATTAAAACTCTTGGTCTGGTTGATTTAATGTAAATTAAAAGAAGGCGATTTCTGGAACTCTTATCGCTAAATTGATACTTTCTGTCTTTTACACAGCCACAAACATATAAAAGGCATTATATCAAAATCAGCACTGTTCAAAATGCAATCGGATTTCGATGCTCGATATTAATTTAATAAAACACATTTCATCCATGCCTGGTCATGTCTGAACATCCTTAGCCATTTCTGTTCCGTAAATAAGGTAAGGTAGCTCCCATGGATTTACTTTCATTTTATGACTGAGTTGTCCACGTGTTCATTATTTACGTCTGAAGGCTATGCTTAAGTTGATATGATAGCGTACTCGGAGCTACGTGCATTATTATTAAAATACTTACAGCGGACGAAATTCGAATTGTTTGCAACAAGGAGTTATACATAAAATAAAATAGCAGTGTTTTGTTTAAATGTGATTTTACCCGAGAAACAGGCTTGTTTGATGGAGTTTTTTTTTTTTCTTAACTCCACTAGTCTGCTTTGGTTGATTCCCACGTATATGCGCACAAAACATCCGGCGGATAATATTACACGTCTTCGTGTATTATTATTGATTCCATAACTGCACCAGTACGGAAAGTGTCAAAGGATGTTCCGACCTGATGCCGGGTGTGTGACTCGCTAACAGAGCATTCACTGCAGCACACTCACAGGACACTTTGATATCGCTTTAACGGAAATCTTTCGATAAATACAATCTAGAAAACTTTAGTATAACTACATTAATCGCACTTCGAAAATTATATGTGGACTGCCATATCAATTTTTTTTATACAGGGTCGTAAGGAGACAGTACGCTTATAATTGTTGGATATTTAATGTGTTAGAAAAAATGATTTATCCATACATCATATATTTAATTCATGAATAACAAAATTTACCGAACAGTATGCTTTAACACGGGAATTATATACTAGACGTCAAACAGCTTTTCCGAGCAGACCGCTGAATCCATTTTTTGAAGGTCCAAACTAGAAAAATAAATACAGATTTTAACACCCCAACTTATCGATATTAATTTCGCTTTCCTTTCAGAATGTGTGTTAAATATATGAGCATATGCATAGATAGGGACAAATCTATTCTTATTAAATTTGGTTTTCTAAAATGTTATTTTTAATTCCTACTCAACACTTAAATTTCCAGAGGTAAAGTTAATTAAGTCGATATTTTCGACAATTTAGTTAACTGGAAAGTAAGTTTCCAGATGCAGTTCAATTAGATTATTTTATGTTACTGTTAGACAAGTACCGATACCACATAACACTTCATGGAAAAATCTTGCTGAATCTAAATTTGAAGCATCGTTTTTATGCATTACATTTTGACAGAAATCCTGTTATTCTCACTCTACAATAAGTTAATTATATTTAAAGTACTGTTTTGCATTGATAGTTCAGATTTATTGATTTAAATACTGTTACCATTATAATTTAATAAAATATGCGAAAAGCTGTGTTATGTCGTGTTAATTTTTTTTTACTTCAAACAATTGAGCATGAAAGAGGTAAAACTGTCGTAAAATAGAACAGAAATACATTTTACCCTTTTTCTCTGCTTTCATTTTCCAGTGTACCGTACTCGGGAAAATGCCTACTTCTCAGCTGCGTTTATACCCACAGAACTGATTTTTTTGCACACTTCATCTTAATATATAAAACTAAAACACAGTCATACAGATTTTTAACATATTTTTTTCGTTTCTTAGATAAAGTTATAAGAAGTTGAAATTTTACTATTGTGACTCAATTTCCGGATTTTTACTTTTAACCCGATATTGCAGAAAAACTAAGACAAACCGGAAAAAAATGAATTACTGTTTTTTTAGTTCACATAATGTAGTATACGTTGATGTTAAATTGAACAGTTGACGTAAATGGTGTAAAAGAAGTAGCAATTTAAAAAAGAGGTAGCAAACATTTACTTTTTATGCAAAATAGTTTTTCCTGTTAGATTTGGAAAAAAATAATTTACTTTTTATTGTTCTGCACAAAAAGACGATTCAGAATATATGTACATGTAAAGTAAAATGGCGAAATGTAAAAACAGTCTGTTGGATGGAGGGGTGTGTAGAGTGTCTTTAAAGCCAAATTTACAAAGGCTCTCTGCACGGATTGGGGTGCCGGCCGATCTGTTCTAAAATCTACGCCGATCTATAGTTCGTTCCAAATTGAACTATGGTAGCATAGTCTATGGCACAGCACGTGACAGCTATAAAAAAAAACAGGGTTTACGACTTGGGTCTTGGGGTGTTCCGCACAATACCATTTCAGAGTCTTTATGTCGAAGCAAACGAGCCATCATTGTCCCACTGGAGAATAAAACTTGGTATCCCCCATATGCTACGAAATTAAAAACCTATCCTGATAACCCTGCTAACAACTGTGTTTTTGATCCAGAATTCGCCAATTGGTTTCATCGCAGACCTAAGAAAATTGCTTCATATCGGCTGCGCGTTAAACCCCATCTAGCGAATGCTGGTATTGCTTTGGATGTTTCCAAGACCCATGCTTCTTTTGATTTTCGAGATCAGAAGAAGGCAGAAACATGTCTGCTCCCTTTTCTGCAGAGATTTGGTGAGATAAGAAATTATTATGAGAACCACTCATTTGTATACACCGATGGATCGATGATTGAGCAAAGGGTAGCCGCTGCTGCAGATTGTTTGCCGCAACTAGCTTCTGTTTGTCTGCCTTCAGCTTTGTCCATCTTTACTGCTGAAGCTAAGGCTATTTCAATGGCTGTAGTTATAATCTCCAAGCACCATCTTCAGACAGCCGTTATCTGCAGTGAATCGCTCTCTCGCAGGTCACAGTGCTAACGAATCGTAGACTACTAAAACGTAAAATAACCAGGTTTATAGAACTTACTATATACATGTAGGGATATGAAATCCGGCCTTATCCGGACCCAATCCACATAAAATCAGGTATTCGGTGTAGTTCTCTTTTGTCCGTTTCCGTACAGCGTTCGGATAAATGTGCTTTACGATGGAGATAGCTCATCACGGTCTCCCTCTTTCGCTATTTCTTTTTTGGTTGGTTTAAAGGTCCACGAAAACATATGAATATTTGACATGTACGGAATGTGACAATATAAGAACGAGCATTAACTGCTCTTCTATCGATATTCAGTGTGAGTTAGGCGGAAAAACAAGTATAGTTTAATCCATTCACGCCCGCTAGAGAGTTGTGATTTCATCGGTAATTCAAGGTTAAAACTTTCTATTACATATCCCTGTATATTTCTATCCCAGATAGAACACAGACAACTTGCCTAGATAGGCATTCAGTCACGTTTATTGGTTGGTTGGTTAATCGTTTCGTCGGTTGCCAGATGCTTAACACCGATACCTTGACCCTACAGGAATTATGACAGCAAAAACATACTGCCTGAATGGTAGGCAAAGGATACGAATGGTATTGGCTTAACCTAACGTTAAACCAGAAACGGACACCGTCAAAACGTTATGTCTTAACAATAACCACTTCTTCACTTCGTTAGACCAAGCTAAACATAGACAAATAGTAGAGCTTGTATTTTCATGTAGGAGCAGACCGTTACATAAATATTTTATAGGATCCTATAGGATTTTTAAAATCCGATTGGGTCCTATACGATTAATACAAAATCCTATCCGATCTTAGTATAATAATCCTATAGGATTTTCTTTGTAAGGGCGAAAACATGGATGTCTCTAGAAATATGAACACACTATAATTTTAAATTAACAGAAACATACCAGCCACCCGCCACCTTCGGTCTTCATGTCGCAATAAACGAGGAAACCATCCCCAACGCCTAATGGAAACACACGGTAAACTCCAGATTTTTTTCGGCCACATCCAATAACATCGTAACAGTCCGTAGGGTACATGCATTCCAATCCGTCATCCAAGTCTGTGAATAATATACATTCATCAAATTTAATATTTGTCGTCAGGTTCCCTCATGGAAATAAATTAGTATAACACAATATTAAATAATATTTCCTAAAAGTTAACCTACACATCAGTGCATTAATAAAAAAATAATAGTAATAAAAAGTCCTTACATAGATATGCAGCAAATGTTGTCAAAGAAAACATGTATTGTTATTCATCAAAGGAAAACAGCCAAAGAGCGGGATTTATGAAATAAACTACTTCTCTTTTTATGCATAGTATAGTCAAATAGTTCATTATATGCCTCCGTGTGATTTATGTTTCAACTTTGTAACATTTAACAAATACTTAAGTCGGTGGAGAACAACAGTCGACACAGCAGGTAAGTCAATCTTGTCTGTCTGTATATAGTTGCAGACATGTAACCTAGTTACCAGAATTTATCTTTACATCTTCTTTTAAGAAATAAAGATTTCTTTTTTTGCTATAGCAAAGTCCCATTCTGCTAAATGCGCCAATCTACATCTATATTATAGTAAGTCTGAACCAGAGTATTGTATCTTAACGGTCAAATGTCTAAATTAAGGCTGATTTAGCGTTTAAAAAATAAATATCAATACGCATATAGTTAGCGGTGAGCGGGTTATTATTGCTTGTCGAGTTTGCTAGTCTAGTTCTCCTGTTATAGCCAACCCAGTGATCCTGGTAAAGACATCCTCATCAGGAGCCTCAGTGCTGACTTGTAGTAATTTTCCACTGAAAGCAGACGGTCTATTAGCTATGTGTAATTACACAGCTGAACACAAATGAACGGCAACTAAAATTTGTATATCGATGAAGCAGGGTACAATAGTGAGTCGGACATTTTTGTGACATTCGTGTTCATGAATTTTCCGCCGAAAGTGGGCCTAAACATCGATTATCGGACGACTCTACGCTTCTCATTTATTTCTTTCTTCTGTGGAATCCTGGGTATTTTGATCTTATCGGGAGGGAAACGAATCGTGACGCTGCACAGAAAATACAAGCGTTGTAATTGTAGAATTGGTTAGGGTTAAGTTATTACAACTGTAAGTTGTTTTGTACAGATTTTCGAGGTAGTTTGCGAGACTTGAGTATGTTAGTCCGAGGGGCTCAGACAATAGTTTTTGAGTTACTTTCTGAAGGGGAAAAACTAACGCCGTCAGGCATTATCAAAAACAAAACGCCAGGGCCACTGGGACTTAATGTATGTAAGCAATAGTCAGTCTAAAACCGCTAGACCTAATGCCTGCTACCAAAACGCAAAAAAAAAACAAAAAAACGACCTAAGAAAAATTGGGCTAGGTAGGCAGGATTTTTCTGTGGTATACATTGTACAAAACAGTAGATATTAAATAAAACTGATACAGATACTTGCATATCCAAAAAACATCACAAAAAACGATGTTGATTTATAAAGGTTCAAACGCCAATAAAAACTTTATATTCGGAGCTATTTAGTAGGGCGGTCGAGTTAGAGGAAACAAATCATTTTTTAGGCCTTATGGGTGTTAGTGTAGGAGCCCCATGAAGAGAGAATTTAATCGAAACAATCAGTGTATTTAAACTAAGGACCTCACACAGCATTACGTCAATTGTGTACCTGGTCTGTTGATTTTAAAGAACCCTTTACTCTTACCAAATAGCAATTTTATAGATCAAACTAAACTAACTCCCAATCGTACATCCGGTCAATGGTTTGACACATAGGCAAAAGCCCCATATCAAAGCCTTCAGGCTCTAGTTACTACCCAAAAGATCATTCGGATAAAGGCAAAAATATATAAATCGTCCATTTTTATTGGCAGTAATGCAAAGATATTGATGTAAAAAAATTAATTTAAAATAATAATTTTAAAAAACATTAATTTGTATTTTTTCACATTATATATTATTATTAATATATTTCCAAATTCAAAAGTTTAAATTTTGTAGACATTTTTGCATTGAAACCAAACCATTGTCACCCGATTTATGGAATAAAAAATTCTAACAGAGCGTTACGGATATCATTCTATTCGATTCGGCCTTGTCTATTTGAACTAAAGATGGGGAGGGGGGGGGGGGGAGTACAAAGGAACCCATAATAGTAATGCATGATTGTAAATATAGTTGTTATTTTACGCCTATACATGACAAATGTTTACTAAGGTAATTACCTCTAGTGCATATAATCAATACTATATTTAATTTTAAGGATGGGGAAAAAAGCTGTTACCCATTAAAACGTGTAGCTTGTGTCCAAAACTATAGCTACTGCTTAATGTGTTCTTTTACAAAACATCTTGGCCTTACTCATATCTGAATGTTGATGGCAATTTAAAAAAAAGCACAATATATTATTTATGTCATACGGAATGAGGTGTGTTAGAACAGCAATTTTACGCTGGTCACGTTTCACTATATAACCAAAAAGTGTTTAGAGGGGAACTTCTTGATGGTCTGACGGTCTCGAAGCTAAAGGGCAATACGAAGCCTGTCTATTTGAGATTGTGTCCTGTGATTGCCCTGTTTCTGCTCTGTCTTATTTCTCGTGTTGTTCAACAATCAAACAAACATTCTAATCCAATTAAGTTTGTATCGGCAATTTGATTAGCTGTTGGGTTTATTTTGTGACCGTAAAACCTAGAATTAACCGTCGCAAATTTTGCTACGTCACACCCACTTGTTTTGTATTATTATGCGCTGTCAAATCGTACAGATCGCAAACAAACATGGCAGACTATGACTGTTCAGTCAGCAGTGGCCTAAGAAAGGTGTCAATGTAAATAATCTAGTAATGTGTAACTAGTTGACAGCGTTAAAGTCGACGATGCCCGCGGCCGTGGTTCAGTGGTAGCGAGTGCGCCTCCTGAACTGAACATGCTTCGATTTACCGTTCACGGGTTCGATTCCGCCTTTCGACCATTATGTATATGAGCGAGTCACATGTTGTGGCTCCGGTAATCGCAGGGGGTGGATTTTACGAAGTTTATTTCCTCCCGGTTTTCCACCATAATAAGGCTGTGTACAGTGTGAAATGGACAATCTGTGGTCATATAAGTGAAATACCCTTGAGGACGACGTTAAACACCAATCAAACAAACAAACAAACAAAATAAAGTCGACGAAGAACTGTCAACTCGATCCTTCACAAGAAACGGAGCGAGTACACGTGACTCATGAATATTTAGAAGTTGGCTGCAAGATGCTCGATATTACAAACACAAATAAAAGCACAATCAGGGTTTTTTTACTAATTAAATCATAAAACATTTTTCTGCTATGATATAATCAACTGATCAAAACCCACTATCCCGCTTAAAGATATCTAAATCATTTGATACAACCACCATATATCTAGGTGTCAAACGCAAACGTCAACACGTAACTATGGAAATGTAGGCCATGACCTAGAAAGTTCATTTTAAAAAAAAACGTGTTTGTCCCCTTTGCTCTCAATGTATCTCATATATTTTAAAAAGTAAAATTGTAGTTTAATAATTTTGATAATTTGTCTGTGAAAATAAAACAGAAAACAAATGGGATTTATTGGAAGTTTTGTGAACTATATTCCATTGAAAACACATAATTTCATCCAGTGGTAAATGAGCCATTCACTGACATCTGTATGATTGGCACTCTGTCCATTTCTAAACTTTCGCAGCCATTGTCGATTGGAATTGGTTTAGAATGGGACACGTCGCGCGTAAAACTCAATTTTTGACCGTAAAACCTAGCATTAACGGTGGCAAATCACCAAATACAGCATGGTTATTCCCTAAATATAACGCGGTGACATGCTTGCTATCTCATATACAGATGACGACAGAACTATCATAGCATCCAGTTTTAGCAGCTTGACTTTGAGATAGATACAATGGTTGACGTTGTCATAACCATCATGCGAAATAAACTTACCAGTTCTCAAGGTAGACACATTGTCGTCATTTGGTAAAGGCTGCACTTCAAACTGCTTCACTGTGTTATGGTAAGAACAGAGCGACAATGAAGTCATATACAAAAATACCAGGGTCAACCATCCAGCAACTAGCAGCTTAAACATCTCTCTTTAGTGCATATAATATGACGGTGACAAGTTTTCTGTTTTCTGTGGAGAAATCTATTTAAATTTATACTTATATATGATCAACTATATCCACTAGAGTTGTCGGTGAATGATGACGGTGGAGAATGACTTTATTGCACACTAAGGTCATGTTGTCCTCTCTGAAATAAACAAAACAACACACACTTCCGTTTTTGATAACTAACACCCACGTATAATGTGGGCTTAATTATCACCCATACGTTACAACTCCTTTTTAGCTGATTAGCTTAACATTAAGTGACACGATATGATCGTATCAACTACAGTAATCGTACTTTAACTAAACTTTATATTAGCAATTATATAAAATCCGATACACTATCAGTTTCTTTATGTGTGGGTGTTGGCGGAAGGTGAGTGGGAGGGGGAGGAGGCGGCATACAACAATTTTAATAAGACAAAGCACATGCAGACTGAAGTATAGCCAGTATTTTCGTTATTTTGGGATACACTTTCTTAGTTTGAACAGATTCTAGTTCAGAAAATTGTGCAGGTTGAAACCCTTCCGGGAATCGAACCCACGACCCTCAGAGTTGGGCACCGAATTAATCGCCAGCAGTAAATGCCGGTCACCTAGACCACTCAGCCACCCGGCTAACTCTGAGGGTCTTGGGTTCGAAATCCCGGAAGGGTTTCAACCTTCACAATTTTCTGAACTAGAATGTTTTCAAACTAAAAAAGTGTTATCCCAAAATAACGAAAATACTGATAACAAATTCACTTTCTAAAAGACACAAAAATTATTCATTGAAGTATAGCCATACTATACCATGTCTTGTATAATACACCAATACAGTAGTACTACACACAGATAATTCATGTTTACTCAACGTTCCGACACTGTATTTTGTCCTCATCATTCCTGATGTAGACTGGTCGAGCAAACATGAAGTTTTCTGAGTTCGTCATTTTTATATTAGACTTATCACCGGAACAACAGATAACACATAACATTTAGTTTTGCGGATACGTTTCTAGAAATAAAATATAGCCTACCTATACCACGTACGTTCATTTTCGGAAAACAATTTCTAATTAAGGACAGAATCGTTTAAGTACATTTCTATGATAATCCCTATATTGCACTCTGATAATACCGTGTTATAGGAGAAGATATATTTGCATTGCCGCGTTACTTAGTTCCATACTTAGAACAACATTCTACTTGTAGCAATCCCGTGTAAGTAAAAAGGGATTGTCACAGCACAACATTGTGTTTGTAATAAAACCGTATTAGTGAAAGAAAAGACAGGCGCAGCACAACATTGTGTTTTTGGAAATATCGTGCATGTCTTAGTAAGAGAAGATACAGTCACATCACAACATTCTGTTGCTCTCTCGGACAACATCAAAATATTTATTGTGCTTGTGATAATCCTGTGTTAGTAAGAGGAGATACAACCACATCACAACATTCTGTTTGTGAGAATGCCTTGTTAGTTAGAGAAGATACGGCATCATCACAACATTGTGCTTGTGATAGCCCCGTGTTAGTAAGAGGAGATACAGTCACATCACAACATTCTGTTTGTCAGAATGCCGTGTTAGTTAGAGAAGATACGGCATCATCACAACATTGTGATAGCCCCATGTTAGATAGAGCAGATACAGCAAAATCACAATATTGTGTTTGTGAGAATGCCGTGTTAGTTAGAAGAGATACGGCAACATCACAACATTGTGTTTGTGAGAATGCAGTGTTAGAGAAGATACAGCAAAATCACAACACTGTATTTGTGATATTGCCGTGTTACTAAGAGAAAATCATGTCACACCTCAACGTTGTGTTTGTGACATTGCCGTGTCGATGAGAGGAGATGCAATCACATCACTGTAGTTACGGTAACAGATTACTTTTTAGATCTCACTGCTAACCTTTTCTCGGTAAAATGAACAAATCTCTACACAGCATATATTTCCTGCAGAAAACTATCTGTTAAAATGAGTTTTCTGTAAAATAATACCTCAGCATTTACTTTAGTGACAGCTCTCTCTTAAAAATTAAGGTGCAGTTGATGTATACTCCTAACCAAGCTCTTCTTTCTAGGATAAATCTCTCCCATTAAGATTTAATAAAGTTATACCACACTCGGACAACAACTCTTGAATATTTCTCATTTTATTAAAGATAACATATAGTTTCTGTAGACTGATAATATTGCATTGATTTTGGTGATAACTCAAAATGTATAATCCTATCACAGTAACACAGCACTTAATTTTTTAAAAAATATCATATCTTACGATAAGAAAAATGGACTTGGCAGAAAATATACAAATGGAAAATTGTCTAGAGTTTAAGCAAGACCACTGTTTATAGAAAGGCTAAATGTTTTGAATCCTCTAAAGTATTAGTTGAAACTAAGGAAAATATCCAATGATTTACAAATTTAGAATGTCTTGGACAGGCAGGGAAAAAATGCAACATACTTTTTTTTTTAATATTGACTATATTAACATAATTCGAATAAACCGTCTTTTTCTGAATCAGATGCTAAATCTTTTCATCGATTTGTGTCTGAATTCATTTCTAGGCTGTTTTCTTTTTCATATAATTAAAACGAGCGTTAACCCATTCAAACAAATTGACACGAGCGTTAACCCATTCAAACAAATTGACAATAACATATCCAACTGAACTAGTAGCCGATGACCACGTGATCAATGTTTTCAACACCAGCACTCATCAGTCTGTTGGACACTGGAGTGGACGGTACCTGTCAGAACGCTCCGCTATCTGCCTGGATTTGTTCCCAAATCTAGTGATCTGTCTAGTAATTGACGTAAAGTTCGTTTTGTGAGAGTGTGCAGTAGTGATCATTTTGATGTGTGGATTTTGACACCACTGTTTGTCACTTGAGTTTGTCTTAGCCACTGACTAGTTTGATCGGGTGACAGCCAGCTGGCCATTGTGGGCTGATCTACTTTAAGCCTATGGTGCTACACCATACCATACCATACCATAGCTTTAGGTTGCGCCCTTACAGGCTAGTTCGACCTGTCATAACCAGCACACAGCTCAGAGGCCTGAGTACGTTTTGATACGGTTTTAGTTCTACATAATATAATAGTAGGCCCTATATACAATGTGATAATTGTATATACGGCATACAGCATTCAGACCTCGCATTTATAAAGCAACAGAACCTATTCTCGGTTTTTGTTTTTCCCACCACTCTCTTCCATTGTGTCAGGATAAGGTCTGACATACCTTCTCCCTCATATTAGGGTGTGGGGGAGGGTTAGAGTTGACAGGCCTCTGAGCCTCAAACTCATTATCAAAGCTGATAATGTTGCTGCTATTGACGTTTATCACTGCCTTAAAGATTTAATTGGTAGCGGTTCAAACGTCTTTAAGAGCCTGGTTCGCGTTGGCAGGGAATTCTGTAACGTGTCGGGGGCTTCTGAGGATGTGAAACAAAGATTTTTAGCTGAGGGAATCCGATTGCGTGTAGTACATTGCTCCAATTTTTGGTGAGATAAGAAATTATTATGAGAACCACTCATTTGTTTACACCGATGGATCGATGATTGAGCAAAGGGTAGCCGCTGCTGCAGATTGGTTGCCGAAACAAGCTTTTGTTTGTCTGCCTTCAGCTTCGTCCATCTTTACTGCTGAAGCTAAGGCTATTTCAATGGCTGTAGTTCTAATCTCCAAGCACCATCTTCAGACAGCCGTTATCTGCAGTGAATCGCTCTCTCGCAGGTCACAGTGCTAACGAATCGTAGACTACTAAAACGTAAAATAACCAGGTTTATAGAACTTACTATATACATGTAGGGATATGAAATCCGGCCTTATCCGGACCCAATCCACATAAAATCAGGTATTCGGTGTAGTTCTCTTTTGTCCGTTTCCGTACAGCGTTCGGATAAATGTGCTTTACGATGGAGATAGCTCATCACGGTCTCCCTCTTTCGCTATTTCTTTTTTGGTTGGTTTAAAGGTCCACGAAAACATATGAATATTTGACATGTACGGAATGTGACAATATAAGAACGAGCATTAACTGCTCTTCTATCGATATTCAGTGTGAGTTAGGCGGAAAAACAAGTATAGTTTAATCCATTCACGCCCGCTAGAGAGTTGTGATTTCATCGGTAATTCAAGGTTAAAACTTTCTATTACATATCCCTGTATATTTCTATCCCAGATAGAACACAGACAACTTGCCTAGATAGGCATTCAGTCACGTTTATTGGTTGGTTGGTTAATCGTTTCGTCGGTTGCCAGATGCTTAACACCGATACCTTGACCCTACAGGAATTATGACAGCAAAAACATACTGCCTGAATGGTAGGCAAAGGATACGAATGGTATTGGCTTAACCTAACGTTAAACCAGAAACGGACACCGTCAAAACGTTATGTCTTAACAATAACCACTTCTTCACTTCGTTAGACCAAGCTAAACATAGACAAATAGTAGAGCTTGTATTTTCATGTAGGAGCAGACCGTTACATAAATATTTTATAGGATCCTATAGGATTTTTAAAATCCGATTGGGTCCTATACGATTAATACAAAATCCTATCCGATCTTAGTATAATAATCCTATAGGATTTTCTTTGTAAGGGCGAAAACATGGATGTCTCTAGAAATATGAACACACTATAATTTTAAATTAACAGAAACATACCAGCCACCCGCCACCTTCGGTCTTCATGTCGCAATAAACGAGGAAACCATCCCCAACGCCTAATGGAAACACACGGTAAACTCCAGATTTTTTTCGGCCACATCCAATAACATCGTAACAGTCCGTAGGGTACATGCATTCCAATCCGTCATCCAAGTCTGTGAATAATATACATTCATCAAATTTAATATTTGTCGTCAGGTTCCCTCATGGAAATAAATTAGTATAACACAATATTAAATAATATTTCCTAAAAGTTAACCTACACATCAGTGCATTAATAAAAAAATAATAGTAATAAAAAGTCCTTACATAGATATGCAGCAAATGTTGTCAAAGAAAACATGTATTGTTATTCATCAAAGGAAAACAGCCAAAGAGCGGGATTTATGAAATAAACTACTTCTCTTTTTATGCATAGTATAGTCAAATAGTTCATTATATGCCTCCGTGTGATTTATGTTTCAACTTTGTAACATTTAACAAATACTTAAGTCGGTGGAGAACAACAGTCGACACAGCAGGTAAGTCAATCTTGTCTGTCTGTATATAGTTGCAGACATGTAACCTAGTTACCAGAATTTATCTTTACATCTTCTTTTAAGAAATAAAGATTTCTTTTTTTGCTATAGCAAAGTCCCATTCTGCTAAATGCGCCAATCTACATCTATATTATAGTAAGTCTGAACCAGAGTATTGTATCTTAACGGTCAAATGTCTAAATTAAGGCTGATTTAGCGTTTAAAAAATAAATATCAATACGCATATAGTTAGCGGTGAGCGGGTTATTATTGCTTGTCGAGTTTGCTAGTCTAGTTCTCCTGTTATAGCCAACCCAGTGATCCTGGTAAAGACATCCTCATCAGGAGCCTCAGTGCTGACTTGTAGTAATTTTCCACTGAAAGCAGACGGTCTATTAGCTATGTGTAATTACACAGCTGAACACAAATGAACGGCAACTAAAATTTGTATATCGATGAAGCAGGGTACAATAGTGAGTCGGACATTTTTGTGACATTCGTGTTCATGAATTTTCCGCCGAAAGTGGGCCTAAACATCGATTATCGGACGACTCTACGCTTCTCATTTATTTCTTTCTTCTGTGGAATCCTGGGTATTTTGATCTTATCGGGAGGGAAACGAATCGTGACGCTGCACAGAAAATACAAGCGTTGTAATTGTAGAATTGGTTAGGGTTAAGTTATTACAACTGTAAGTTGTTTTGTACAGATTTTCGAGGTAGTTTGCGAGACTTGAGTATGTTAGTCCGAGGGGCTCAGACAATAGTTTTTGAGTTACTTTCTGAAGGGGAAAAACTAACGCCGTCAGGCATTATCAAAAACAAAACGCCAGGGCCACTGGGACTTAATGTATGTAAGCAATAGTCAGTCTAAAACCGCTAGACCTAATGCCTGCTACCAAAACGCAAAAAAAAAACAAAAAAACGACCTAAGAAAAATTGGGCTAGGTAGGCAGGATTTTTCTGTGGTATACATTGTACAAAACAGTAGATATTAAATAAAACTGATACAGATACTTGCATATCCAAAAAACATCACAAAAAACGATGTTGATTTATAAAGGTTCAAACGCCAATAAAAACTTTATATTCGGAGCTATTTAGTAGGGCGGTCGAGTTAGAGGAAACAAATCATTTTTTAGGCCTTATGGGTGTTAGTGTAGGAGCCCCATGAAGAGAGAATTTAATCGAAACAATCAGTGTATTTAAACTAAGGACCTCACACAGCATTACGTCAATTGTGTACCTGGTCTGTTGATTTTAAAGAACCCTTTACTCTTACCAAATAGCAATTTTATAGATCAAACTAAACTAACTCCCAATCGTACATCCGGTCAATGGTTTGACACATAGGCAAAAGCCCCATATCAAAGCCTTCAGGCTCTAGTTACTACCCAAAAGATCATTCGGATAAAGGCAAAAATATATAAATCGTCCATTTTTATTGGCAGTAATGCAAAGATATTGATGTAAAAAAATTAATTTAAAATAATAATTTTAAAAAACATTAATTTGTATTTTTTCACATTATATATTATTATTAATATATTTCCAAATTCAAAAGTTTAAATTTTGTAGACATTTTTGCATTGAAACCAAACCATTGTCACCCGATTTATGGAATAAAAAATTCTAACAGAGCGTTACGGATATCATTCTATTCGATTCGGCCTTGTCTATTTGAACTAAAGATGGGGAGGGGGGGGGGGGGAGTACAAAGGAACCCATAATAGTAATGCATGATTGTAAATATAGTTGTTATTTTACGCCTATACATGACAAATGTTTACTAAGGTAATTACCTCTAGTGCATATAATCAATACTATATTTAATTTTAAGGATGGGGAAAAAAGCTGTTACCCATTAAAACGTGTAGCTTGTGTCCAAAACTATAGCTACTGCTTAATGTGTTCTTTTACAAAACATCTTGGCCTTACTCATATCTGAATGTTGATGGCAATTTAAAAAAAAGCACAATATATTATTTATGTCATACGGAATGAGGTGTGTTAGAACAGCAATTTTACGCTGGTCACGTTTCACTATATAACCAAAAAGTGTTTAGAGGGGAACTTCTTGATGGTCTGACGGTCTCGAAGCTAAAGGGCAATACGAAGCCTGTCTATTTGAGATTGTGTCCTGTGATTGCCCTGTTTCTGCTCTGTCTTATTTCTCGTGTTGTTCAACAATCAAACAAACATTCTAATCCAATTAAGTTTGTATCGGCAATTTGATTAGCTGTTGGGTTTATTTTGTGACCGTAAAACCTAGAATTAACCGTCGCAAATTTTGCTACGTCACACCCACTTGTTTTGTATTATTATGCGCTGTCAAATCGTACAGATCGCAAACAAACATGGCAGACTATGACTGTTCAGTCAGCAGTGGCCTAAGAAAGGTGTCAATGTAAATAATCTAGTAATGTGTAACTAGTTGACAGCGTTAAAGTCGACGATGCCCGCGGCCGTGGTTCAGTGGTAGCGAGTGCGCCTCCTGAACTGAACATGCTTCGATTTACCGTTCACGGGTTCGATTCCGCCTTTCGACCATTATGTATATGAGCGAGTCACATGTTGTGGCTCCGGTAATCGCAGGGGGTGGATTTTACGAAGTTTATTTCCTCCCGGTTTTCCACCATAATAAGGCTGTGTACAGTGTGAAATGGACAATCTGTGGTCATATAAGTGAAATACCCTTGAGGACGACGTTAAACACCAATCAAACAAACAAACAAACAAAATAAAGTCGACGAAGAACTGTCAACTCGATCCTTCACAAGAAACGGAGCGAGTACACGTGACTCATGAATATTTAGAAGTTGGCTGCAAGATGCTCGATATTACAAACACAAATAAAAGCACAATCAGGGTTTTTTTACTAATTAAATCATAAAACATTTTTCTGCTATGATATAATCAACTGATCAAAACCCACTATCCCGCTTAAAGATATCTAAATCATTTGATACAACCACCATATATCTAGGTGTCAAACGCAAACGTCAACACGTAACTATGGAAATGTAGGCCATGACCTAGAAAGTTCATTTTAAAAAAAAACGTGTTTGTCCCCTTTGCTCTCAATGTATCTCATATATTTTAAAAAGTAAAATTGTAGTTTAATAATTTTGATAATTTGTCTGTGAAAATAAAACAGAAAACAAATGGGATTTATTGGAAGTTTTGTGAACTATATTCCATTGAAAACACATAATTTCATCCAGTGGTAAATGAGCCATTCACTGACATCTGTATGATTGGCACTCTGTCCATTTCTAAACTTTCGCAGCCATTGTCGATTGGAATTGGTTTAGAATGGGACACGTCGCGCGTAAAACTCAATTTTTGACCGTAAAACCTAGCATTAACGGTGGCAAATCACCAAATACAGCATGGTTATTCCCTAAATATAACGCGGTGACATGCTTGCTATCTCATATACAGATGACGACAGAACTATCATAGCATCCAGTTTTAGCAGCTTGACTTTGAGATAGATACAATGGTTGACGTTGTCATAACCATCATGCGAAATAAACTTACCAGTTCTCAAGGTAGACACATTGTCGTCATTTGGTAAAGGCTGCACTTCAAACTGCTTCACTGTGTTATGGTAAGAACAGAGCGACAATGAAGTCATATACAAAAATACCAGGGTCAACCATCCAGCAACTAGCAGCTTAAACATCTCTCTTTAGTGCATATAATATGACGGTGACAAGTTTTCTGTTTTCTGTGGAGAAATCTATTTAAATTTATACTTATATATGATCAACTATATCCACTAGAGTTGTCGGTGAATGATGACGGTGGAGAATGACTTTATTGCACACTAAGGTCATGTTGTCCTCTCTGAAATAAACAAAACAACACACACTTCCGTTTTTGATAACTAACACCCACGTATAATGTGGGCTTAATTATCACCCATACGTTACAACTCCTTTTTAGCTGATTAGCTTAACATTAAGTGACACGATATGATCGTATCAACTACAGTAATCGTACTTTAACTAAACTTTATATTAGCAATTATATAAAATCCGATACACTATCAGTTTCTTTATGTGTGGGTGTTGGCGGAAGGTGAGTGGGAGGGGGAGGAGGCGGCATACAACAATTTTAATAAGACAAAGCACATGCAGACTGAAGTATAGCCAGTATTTTCGTTATTTTGGGATACACTTTCTTAGTTTGAACAGATTCTAGTTCAGAAAATTGTGCAGGTTGAAACCCTTCCGGGAATCGAACCCACGACCCTCAGAGTTGGGCACCGAATTAATCGCCAGCAGTAAATGCCGGTCACCTAGACCACTCAGCCACCCGGCTAACTCTGAGGGTCTTGGGTTCGAAATCCCGGAAGGGTTTCAACCTTCACAATTTTCTGAACTAGAATGTTTTCAAACTAAAAAAGTGTTATCCCAAAATAACGAAAATACTGATAACAAATTCACTTTCTAAAAGACACAAAAATTATTCATTGAAGTATAGCCATACTATACCATGTCTTGTATAATACACCAATACAGTAGTACTACACACAGATAATTCATGTTTACTCAACGTTCCGACACTGTATTTTGTCCTCATCATTCCTGATGTAGACTGGTCGAGCAAACATGAAGTTTTCTGAGTTCGTCATTTTTATATTAGACTTATCACCGGAACAACAGATAACACATAACATTTAGTTTTGCGGATACGTTTCTAGAAATAAAATATAGCCTACCTATACCACGTACGTTCATTTTCGGAAAACAATTTCTAATTAAGGACAGAATCGTTTAAGTACATTTCTATGATAATCCCTATATTGCACTCTGATAATACCGTGTTATAGGAGAAGATATATTTGCATTGCCGCGTTACTTAGTTCCATACTTAGAACAACATTCTACTTGTAGCAATCCCGTGTAAGTAAAAAGGGATTGTCACAGCACAACATTGTGTTTGTAATAAAACCGTATTAGTGAAAGAAAAGACAGGCGCAGCACAACATTGTGTTTTTGGAAATATCGTGCATGTCTTAGTAAGAGAAGATACAGTCACATCACAACATTCTGTTGCTCTCTCGGACAACATCAAAATATTTATTGTGCTTGTGATAATCCTGTGTTAGTAAGAGGAGATACAACCACATCACAACATTCTGTTTGTGAGAATGCCTTGTTAGTTAGAGAAGATACGGCATCATCACAACATTGTGCTTGTGATAGCCCCGTGTTAGTAAGAGGAGATACAGTCACATCACAACATTCTGTTTGTCAGAATGCCGTGTTAGTTAGAGAAGATACGGCATCATCACAACATTGTGATAGCCCCATGTTAGATAGAGCAGATACAGCAAAATCACAATATTGTGTTTGTGAGAATGCCGTGTTAGTTAGAAGAGATACGGCAACATCACAACATTCTGTTTGTGAGAATGCAGTGGTAGTTAGAGAAGATAGGGCAAAATCACAACACTGTATTTGAGAGGAGATGCAATCACATCACAACAGTTACAGTACCACATTACTTTTTATATCACACTGCTAACCTATTCTCAGTAAAATGAACAAATCTCTTCACGGTATAAAATTCCTGCAGACAACTATCTGTTAACATGAGTTTTCTGTAAAATCATACCTCAGCATTTACTTTAGTGATAACTCTCTCTTAAAAATTAAGGTGCAATTGATGTATTCTCCTAACGCAGCTCTTCTTTCTCGGATAAATCTCTGCTTAATAAAGTTTTACCACACTCAGACAACAACTCTTGAATATTTCTCCTTTTATTAAAGAAAACAGATAGTTTCTGTACACTGATAATATTGCATTGATTTTAGTGATAACTCAAAATGTATAATCCTATCACAGTAACACAGCACTTATTTTATTAAAAAATGTCCAATATTACGATAGGAAAAATGGACTTGGCAGAAAATATACAAATGGAAAATTGTGTAGGGTTTAAGCAAGACCACTGTTTATAGATGGGCTTAATGTATTGAATCATCTAAAGTATTACTTAAAACTAAGGAAAATATCAAATGATTTACAAATTTAGAATATTTTTCAATAAGGACTATATTAACATAATTCAAATAAACCGTCTTTTTCTGAATAAGATGCTAAGTCTTTACGTTTATTTATGTCCATGAATTCATTTCTAGGTTGATTTTTTTTATATAATTAAAACGCACATAAACCCATTCAAACAAAGTGACAATAACATATCTAGTCTCGCTAAACCAGACTTCTCGCGAGAACTTCGATCACGGCTACATAGTCTGGTAACAGAGCATACTAAACGTTGCAAAAAGAAAATGGCCGTCATATGGTCCGGTTATTGTATAGTTAGTTTTCTATTAGGTAATTTTAAAATATATTTCAAACATTGCATTGAACCTAAAACCTTTGTATTTATTTACAAATAAATTAATTTGAGGTTTTGGCTTAGATTGAATGTTTAAAACTATATTTAAAAATTAACCTATCAGAAAACCAACTGTACCATACCGGTACAATATGACGGTCATTTTCTATTTGCAACGTTTAGTATGGTCTGTTACCACACTATCTAGCCGTGATCGAAGTTGTCGCGAGAAGTGTGGTTTAACGAGACGATAGCATTTCCAACTCAACTTGTAGCCGATGACCACGTGATCACTGATGTTTCAACACCAGCACTCTGTTGGGGACTGGAGTAGACGGTCTCCTGCCAGAGCTCTCCGCTGTCTGCCTGGATTTCTTCGGAAATCTAGTGATCTATCTAGTAATTGACGTACTGTTTGTTTTGTGAGAGTGCAGTGATGATTTTGATGTGTGGATTTTGACACCACTGTTTGTGACTTGAGTTATAGACGATTTGTCTAAGCCACATTGACTAGTTTGATCGGGTGACTGCCAGCTGGCCATTGTGGAGTGATCTACTTTCCCATACCGTAGCTTTAGGTTGCGTCCTTGCAGGCTAATTCGACCCTTCATACCTAGCACACAGCTTCGAGGTCTGAGTACGTTTTGATACGGTTATAGTTCTACATTTTACATGATCACATTGAATATACGGCATAAAGCATTCAGACCTCACATTAATAAAGAAACAGTACAAGATTTACTTAATGTGTAGAATAATCTTTAACTGCAAGTTAATAAGATTTTATGAAGGTTTTCGACAGTCAAATTGATTCTCGTTTTTTGGGTTTTTTCCCCACTTTCTTCAATTGTGTCAGGATAAGGTCTGACGTCCCTTCCACCTAACATTATGGTGTGGGAGAGGGTTAGAGTTGACAGGCCTTTGAGCCTCAAACTCATTATCAAAGCTGATAATGTTGCAGCTATTGAAATTTACCATTGCCAAAAATAGTCAATTGGTAGCGATCCCAACGTCCTTAAGAGCCTGGTTCACGTTGGCAGGGAATTCTTTACCGTGATGGTGGTTTCTGAGGATGTGAAAGAGAGACTTTTAGCTGAGAGAATCCGATTGCGTGGAGTACATTGCTCCAATTTTCCCCGTAGAGCAGTCGCGCACCTTGGTGAAAATTAAATCGCCATTAGAAATCAGTGATGAAGTGATGGAAGAACGGCTTTCTAGGTATGGTGCAGTTCAGAATATCGACAGAGAGTATTACACATTCGATCACACCTTACAAACTAAAATACGAAGAGTTTGGCTCTCTGAAATTAAATATTGGCCTTGAGTTTAGACTGCCTGTATTGTACCTCGGACAAGTAAGAACGTGTCATATATGCTGTTCACCTGATGATATCAAACGGGAGTGCCCTAAAAAGGACAAATGCCTTTCTTGCCGGGAAGTCTGTCACTATCAGAGGAACTGTCCTCTGACTGTGTCAAGGGAGACAACAGATGTTAATGGGGGCAATTCGGGGGAATTGGACAAGAGAATTGGCGGTGAGGACGAGGTATAAATGGTGGAAGGGGTGGAGGATGATAGGTCCTGTGGGGAAACACTATGGGGTGATAAGTTAGAGGAAAATAAGGTGGATCATATGACAGTTAGCAAGACATAATACATACTACTTTGAACGGGGTAACCAATGGCGGCAGCTCTATAGCTAGTGTTGTTGCCATATCTGAATCACACGGTCACACTCATTACAAAGGTAACGTTGGGTATGATACGGTCGGATCAGTGGAGAACGAGGTATCTGGAATAACCAATACTGTTCCAGAGACGGGAGACACGGACATCTTGCGGTCACCTGATATCGAGGAATATGTGTATCTAAACACATTACACAAAGTAGACTCACAACCCTCAGAACACAATAGAGTGGATACTCAGGCTCTGTGGAGTGGAAGTGGCATTGATATAAAGCACATTCAAAATGTCGTTAACACACATTTGGGGTTCCTTAAAAAAAAACGACAGATTTAGCTCGGATTGATACGCAGCAGTAATGGAGTGATGCTGTTCTTGAGGATGTCTGTCTTCCATACCAAATCTGCTAGGTAACACAAACATAGCGACAAACACTGCCGTGGATCTCCATAAGCCAGTATTGTGGTAGCTCGTCGTCCGTTGATGCCAGCTCCAATGCATTGTCACTTAATGTTGCCATCTCTCAGATGTATATAGCCGGTGCAGAGTGTGATCCGATGGAAGACACTGCATCAGAAATGGGGGATTCTGTAGCCTGAGATATCCCAGATAGATCAGTCTTATCATACACAAACGGCAAGGGCGAAGTTTTAGTGTCTGTTATCACTGTTATGGAGTACATTATCGCACCATGAGAAGGGATAGCAAAATTGAAAAAGTAAAGGAACAAAGGCCAGTAATTCAGGTATCTCAGAAAGAATTCGCACAAAGAAAGAAAGGCTGCTTGGTACAAGAAGTCCTGGAAAGCACCTTACTAACACTAAATAATGGGTCTACAAGTTATATATATTAATGTACATGGGTTACAAAGTGGGGCGTTTTGAAAAGACTATCAATGGTAAAGTTTTCTCGGCGTCCGGTTCAAATAACAAAGCAGGGACTGCTATTGTCTTCCTGGCGTTTTTTCTGGCTTGTGGGGCAATTTTATCTACCAGCTCTGATCCTGGGGGACATTGGGTTAAGGTGGATGCGGAATATTGTGGTGATCAACTGTCCTTTGTCGACTTCCATGGTCCGAACTACATCTCTGAAAGGCGCCAGCTGTTTAACGATGTTTTACCTCTGTTTGAGAAATGTAAACACGACACAATTGTAGCTGCCGATTTTAATTGTGTCCTAGACCCTCCTCTTGATCATCAAAGTGCAGTGGCTGCCTCACTAAACATGTCCGTTGTTGCTATTTCGGCGTTAGTATGTAAATGTAACCTCTCCCATACATTACATTCTTCAAGCCGCATGCCATCGAATACACGTGGACCTCACTAACAGGGTCTACACCTAACCGAAGGACAGAGTGTATTGTAGTCGGGGCCTGAAAGGTATTTGGTGGATACAAGTCATGAACCATTTTCTCAGTCTGACCACATAATGGTTGTGACAGCTTTCAATTCAGGTGACTGGGTAGAGAGGGACAAGGGTGTGTGGAAGCTTAATACCTCCCTACTTTATAACGAACGATTTGATTTATTAATTATTTATTCACTGAATTATATAAGAAGCAGAAAAGTAAAGAAAGTTCAGCGGGAGTAAAACCCAGAGTGGGTTTGTTCTATCCCAAAGTACATAAAAGACGTGCAGGTTTGTGAATAAAGTGATACAGTAGATAACATAAAACAAATGATCTTCCATATTTGCATACGACGTCTGATTAAGTTGTTTTAAATTAAAGGCGCTCAAATAAAAGATAATATAAATTTAAGGTCAACACGAGATAGACATAATATATTTGTTCAATGGGATATGTGTTTTGTAACTTAATACCGTTTCTTTGATTTGGGGTTAACGTAGTACTCAAGGATATTTCACTTATATGGCAACAGACTGTCCACTGCCCACTATTATTTGCGTTG
>JARFOD010156532.1:0-12217 GCA_031763545.1 Mopalia muscosa | reverse complement strand
AGGCTTTCTTCAGTAAACCAGATAGATATTCAGTCAAGTCTGAAAGCATACAGAAAGTCAATTTTAGGCACACAATTAATACTATTTAATAAAGAAAAGCTGAGAGGCAGAGTCCATCGTACCAACGTTACTATACGACGGGCTGGTCTTCGATGATAAGATCGAGAAAAGGAGACGGTTATATACTATTAAATTTTGTGCTTCATGCAAGGATACACCAAATTTGCCTATAGGACTACTCAATTAAGCTAAACGTTAGGGCTTTATTAGCCATCTGCATGTAAGGAAGCACCAAACAAGTACGTGCTTGAACCGTCTAAATTTGACAACAACAACAAATACATTTCTTGATGGCTGAGGACTTACTATAGGCCTCGAAGAACTTGAAGAGATATTCAAAATCAAATTTAGTTTTATTGGTAATACAAATCTGTTCCGAGCAGACATTTGCAGACAAGAGAAAAAATCTCATCTCCCCGCCTAAATACGGTCAGCTCTCGTGCTTTATATAAGTCGACACGGGAGCATGCGCCGTTATACTCAAACACGTTCCCAACCCTTCAGTAGTAAATAAACTCGCGTCAGCACGAATGATAAATGTGTATTGTGTTCCGATTCACTATACTTGTAGCTCAACGAAAACAAATTAGCAATAATTTCAGCATGCCGCATCTATTAACTCACTTCATAGTGACGACAGTGAAGAAACAAACGTAAGTTTTATTATGATTTAGTAGTAAATTATACAGGCTCAAATTTAAAGAGTCCAGACTTGCGTAACTGTCTTTAGCATTATTATCTACCATTATTTGTAAAAGGTACTCCGCTGTTAGCAGTGGTAGCCCCCGCCCCTCCCCCAGGACAGCGGCCGTGGCTAAGTGGTAGCGAGTCCGCTTCCTAAACTGAACCTGCTTCGATTTACCGTTCACCGGATGAGTCCGCCTGTCGACCATAAGGTATGTGAGCGAGTCACATGTTTTGGCTCCGGCTCCGGTTTTTACGAGGTTTCCTCTCGGTTTTCCCCCGTAATATGGCTGTATACAGTGTTAAGTGGACATTCCGTTGTCATAAGTAAAATAGCCTTGAGTACGACGTAAACGTCAAACAAACAAACCCCAGAACAGCGAACAGATTTAGGAATGTTTAACCAAAAGTTTTTCAAGCTATAATTTTCTAGTTGCAGTCAAGACAATGGAGAATTTCCTCTTAGTTTGTTATGACAGCTAGATTTGCAGTATGTGGGGAGTCGGGCACGATGTTGGCCATATCTTTTCATCATATCGAACTTCGATTTCAGCATGGAGAGACATGGTTGGAGGAAAAAGTTTATATTAAGTCTGGTTTAATGTCTCGGACATCTTACAAAATCCCGAAAAAACCTAACAACACATACCCATAACACTTATTTCATCCAATGAATCGTCTTAACGAATTTAGCCACAATACTTTTAAATATCTGGTGTAATAGGCTCTTTGTTGGTAACCGTTTGACCAACAAATCGACTGACGGCGTCTTTAGCCATAATGGTACAGTTGGAATAACACTGTTCGTGCACTGGAGAAGATGGTATCAGTAGATGCAGTAGAAACAATGGCAAACCCTCTACGGCTTACGTACTGAAATAATCTAAAACGATTTTGTAAACCAAGTAGACGGACCCTACATGGTCGCCACACAATGTGAAATAATGTAACAAAATACAAATGGAGCCTCCACGGCTTCAGTACAAACGGAACTTAAAAATATGTTGTAAACCAATAAGACGGAATCTCCACACCCTCCGTGCTAAAGGTAAAATAATGTGAACGAATAAGATGGGCCCTACAAGGTAAAGCAATAAGACGGGCACTCCACGTCTTTCGAACACAATGGGAATAATGTTTACCAATTCAGATCGAGCCTTGACAGCTTCCGAATAAACACAATGTAAAATATTGTTGTAAACCAATAAGGCAGTACAAAAGGTAAAATAATGTAAACC
Source organism: Mopalia muscosa (assembly GCA_031763545.1). Taxonomy (NCBI): domain Eukaryota; kingdom Metazoa; phylum Mollusca; class Polyplacophora; order Chitonida; family Mopaliidae; genus Mopalia; species Mopalia muscosa. Next base: position 10,235 of record JARFOD010156532.1, on the reverse strand, counting down.
AATTAGGAGTGTCTCCGTATTCCGTACACAAATGTAAAACAAAATAACGCTAACAAAAAAGACGGACCCTCAATGAAGATATTCAATTCAATTTAAATTTGGTTTGATTGGTGCATGCAAATCTGTAGAGAGCAGACTTATGCGCGCCATAACTTTGCATTTAATGTTTTGTCTGTATATCACATAAACTAGTTACTACAATAGCGACATTCACATAAGTGGTAAGAAGGTGGGTTTTCTTAATGCATCAGCAATACCCCTATATTACATACAGGTTCTAAAAAAAAATTGTGCTCATTTCCCAGCTGAAATACGCTCGGCTTTCGGGCTTTATGTAAGTCGACACGGGAGCACGGTGCTGACACATGTTCTCAACCCTTCATTGGTAATTAAACTCGGGTCAGCACCAAAAATAAATGTGTAACATTGAACTAAGCGAGTCCCCATTGCACTTATATATAAGTTGGAACGTTTCTTACAGATATACGTATATTCTTTTAATCTTATAATTTTTTCATAGACCTTGGCACCTGAAATGGTGCTTACAAGATAACAAAAAGTGTCAATTCGAACATGCTTATCACGTGTTTGATACGTTTTAAAGAAGGTCGTAAAAGTCCACCTCTTTTTACAAATTATAAAAAGATCAAAGTTGAGCTTTACCATTTAAGGCTTTCCCATAGGGTCAAAATGTTGTTAAGCAGTATCTTAGTTCACTTAGCATTAATTGCATTTTGTGAAATAAGAACCACGAACACAGCTACAGCAGGAAAAGAAGGTAGGAAAACAAATAATTTTATTCTTTAAGTGTCTCCTTTGTCATATACAACACCGCATTGGTTTTCGGACAACAGCAGTTTATTGGGTGAAAAAAAAAACAACTTTATTATCAGTATATATTTAACACTCGAATTTGATCCTCTTTGCTGTATTTGCGATTTGAAACATAATAAGTTCTTTCTTCTGTTATTCGTATGCCCTGTCATGCAAATTAAGGATTTACCAATTTGTTGGAATGTTTGATGGTGGTTTAAAGCCATCACTCTTGTGACGGTGTCAATTTGTTTGAAGAGTTACAATGATGTCTTTTCTTAACACTTCACATCATGGTTGTGTCAGTGTCAATAATTGTTAGAATACAAAACCGTAATATAAGTGAAATACCCTTAAGCACGGCGTAAAACACCAATCAATCAAGCAATCAACCAATCAATCAATCAACTGAGATATCATAAGTGGCACGGATAGAATCACCGGTATAATTAATACATTATTGGGCATATAAATACATTAAACTACATATAAATGACAGGTTTATACGGTAATTCAATAACAAATCTACAGTCATATATAATACCACATGCGTTTCGGGCAACATAAATCATTTTATCCAATGCTGCTCAAAAGTTTGTTCCGTTTCATTTCGCCACTTTACAATTTGTATTTCGAACAAACGAACTTGCTGAAAGATAAAATCGTTCAAGCCCAGTGTGTGGTAATACCATCCGTCGATTTACGGGATAAAAACACATACAATATTGGTATTAATCACAATACGCAAAATCAAAGATACAGCAACAGATAGGCTTGTTGTCCCGTTAGCTCCAAGGCAACATGAACGTCTCTCCAAACATACCTGACAATTTCTTTGTAGCATTATTCCCGTTTGTGAGTTTCACAAAATAGAGTAAATTTACGACTCAAATAAAATATAGATCATGGTGAAAGGTTTTAAAATAAACCGATATATTGATTCACGGTGTACCTTTTTAATGGGAAAGAGGAGACCGCCTGGAGACATTTAGAATTTCCACAACCAATAAGACCAATGTTTGTTACAGGTACATTCGCCTTTGCCTCTTATTATGGAGATCATATGGTATTGCAGCGAGGTCCACACAGAGCAAATATCTGGGGTTATTCCCCGAAAATTGGCGACCATGTGACGGTGACAGTGAACGGTCAACACTCAGTTTCCACCACAGTGATCCATGGGACCGTTCACACAGGCGGTATCTGGACCGTCAAACTCCCGGCAATCACACAACTTGGACCATACGTCATCAAAGCTCAGTCGTCAGCTGGTGTCATTACTCTAAATGACGTTCTCTTTGGTGACGTCTGGATATGTTCAGGACAAAGCAACATGGCGGTAACTGTTTCCATGGTAAGCTGCTTTCTCTTTATCAAAAACTAAGAGCACTGCTTTGAGGCTTGTATGTCTCCAAAAGCTCATAAATACAGTAATCTATCACCTAACCAAAGTCGTTTCGTTTATTTTGATTTTGTTGAAATTTCTCTATACAGGAGTATATTCCAGTGTGATTTAATTACTTTAATTATACTTACGCCTAGATAATCAACGCCACTACAGAAATAAATGATGCCGACCATTATCCCAACATCCGTGTTATGACAGTGACGCAGCATGCTGTTGAAACCCTTCAAACAGACCTAAACGCTATAAGGGAACATTGGTCTGTGGCCAACAGAGGTAAGACTTTTTTATTTTGTTTTAACGTTATAGTTTATCAGCAAGTATAACACAAATATTTAATATATTTTTCAATAATATTGCTCATGATCCGTGGATATAAAGCTTGATCATTTTTGCTTATTGACTCATGCAATTCGAGAAATGTATTGAAAGTTCGAGCAAAAGGGGCATTTTTCGTGTCATGGCACACGTGTACAACTCTCTTCGACGTGGTTAGCGTCTGCGTTTACTAAACTGAACCTGCCTCGATGTACCGTTCACGGGATCGAGGAGTCCTGTCGACCAACAGGTATGTGAGCGCATGTTGTGGCTCCGGCAATCGCAGCGTGAAGTGGAGAGTCCGTCGTCATATAAGTGAAATACCCTTGAGTACGACGTTAAATCCCAATAAAACAAACAAAACGTTTTTTCTAAAGAACCACCAAAAACGTTATATTTGGGAGGGCAGTTAATGTTTAAATAATTTCGCAAGACGACACAATGACGCAAGCTGCCAACATGCAATCCGTGAAACAAATGTTCTCTATTAATAGGAAGTATCGGTGGACATGATTGGAACTATTTCTCTGCCGTGTGTTGGTTGTATGGAAAATACCTCTATCGTCACAGGGGTTATCCTATTGGACTGGTAGCTTCCGACTGGGGAGCCACACCGATTGAACCCTGGTCAACGACAGAGAGCCTCAAAAGCTGCGGCATAAATGTCCCAAAGTAAGGGGATATATTAATAAAATTGTATTTTTGAATATAACATTGCCTTGAACAATTCCACCTTACGCAATCGGACTACAATAATTCGGAGTTGCCGGCGACTGGGCGGTATAATAGCTTTAATAGTTTTATTTGTTAAAAAATTAATAAAATCAGAATGTTTCGACAGCAATTATTAAAATAAATATCATGCTATTTTCAGTCCTTTAGTGATGTCCAAGCCTGTCCCTGGGAAGTTGTATTTTCCCACTGAACCAACAGTAACATGGAATACAATGATCGCCCCTTTGACCAAGATGACCATATATGGAGTTATCTGGTACCAAGGCAAGTAGAATGATGGACTATTGATAAGAATCAATAGCCTATTGGTAGTGTCTACCTCGATGTGCCAGATTTCAAATAAGCACATAAGGATTTTAATAGCCCCAAGACAACGAATAAATTCAATTGCACGATTGTCTGGAATATAAATGAATCCAAACCAAAAACAATCACCTTATAAGGTATTAAAATAGGAATAAGGTGTAAGATTAATGCATTACGCAGACACTAATTAAACTCCTATACACTCAAGCATTAAAATACTATTACTTGAGCGAGATACTTCACGAATGTCTTATTTGTAATACCTCTGCAAGTTATCCCCGGATTTAACAGGAACAGTCAGAATTTACAAATACCAGAAAATTTATGGCATTTTTTTTCGCACCGCATTTTTTTTTTTCGAACCACATTTAGGCATGCTTTACAACTTTAATCGAATTTGTCTCTAAAATCTGTTTAAGTTGCAGTTTTGTTTATTCAAAAATTTACCGGACAACAAAACTTTCTACCAAAATTTAACCCTTTTGTAGGGGAATCCAACTCTAACAACCCTAATCGTTACAAGTGTACCTTTCCTGCCATGATAAACGACTGGAGGAACAAATTCCATCATGGATCCGGCGGAGAAACGGACAGCACATTCCCATTTGGCTTTGTTCAGGTAACTATAACATAGGGTCGGATACATGCGAAATTTGTTTTCTGTTAATTTTTAAATTTAAACAAATCAGGGGAAATCATAAATGCAGAACAGAAAGAGACAAAACAATATACATCGAAACAATAGAATTATATATGCAGTTAGAGATTATATAAACTATTTCGTTTCCATTTCTCTTTCATAATCTAAACTAAAAGATCACCTTATTGCACTTTAAACCTTCTTTACAATGAAATGCTTATTTTTTTTTAATTCTAAATGTAAAATTGTTTGATACTTAATAATTCAAAGATTAAATTACCACAAATTCAACAATTTTACTTTATTGGGTAGTGTTGATAACGTTTATAGCTAAAATGGCTGTTAAAATATGACAACGGGAGACGTAAAATCTGTTTCAATTGATTTTTTGAATACCTTGAGATAAATTTCTTATCCTGCTTAATTCTAAACATTTTTACCAGCTCTCGACTAATGAGAAATACCCCAAAATTGGCCATTTCCCTGGATTACGGTGGGCACAAACAGCTGACTTTGGTTATGTGCCAAACCCGATAATGAACAAGGTGTTTATGGCAGTCGCCATGGACCTTCCCGATTTCAATGGTCCCCATGGGGCGTGAGTATAACTTGAGGAACGATATTTCAACATTGTTTTTGTTTGTATTTAGGTTTAACGTCGTCCGCACGGTCATTGGTACCTTTATTACGACGGATTCTTCATGTATTCCTCTTGTTTGATTCAATACTGTGAATAAAGCTTGTAAAACCGCCCCTGGTATTGTCTGTCACCTCCTATGACCTTCATATACCTGAAATGGACAAAGGGATAAAAACATGTGCCCGGTGCATACAAGGGCGATTATTAGTCTGAAAAGCTAGCTACTGCATCATTGCCTTGGGCCTCAACAGTGACAAATTACATTGTGGTTTCTTAAACAAATTTACACTTCAGGAGTAGACATATTCCAGTTAGTAACTGATTCTGATGGTATTCAACGAAGTATAATTTTATAAAAGAAATAAAGCTAGAGACTATGTTTGAATCCTAACATCGTGTTTAGTTGTTTCAAGTGTACGTCGAATTTACTATAAACTTGTTTCAAGAAATTCTAAAAATGCCTTGCAGGCTATCGTGTTTTTCTTCACCAGACTAAGAAACAAAAAAAATGAAAAAATGAATTACACTGCAACACACACAACTTTACGCATCTATTCACTGTGTATGATAATTGTTCTTGTCTCGCACGGGACTGACACAAACTTTTAAACTGGTAACTGTTTCAAGAAATACTGACAACATTTGTTAGTTTCTGTCATAAATTACCTTCCTTGAAGGGGTCAAGCAGACCTTAAGTAATATGGTAAATAATATGATGAACATACATAATATATTTTTCTTGTTTTCGTAGGATTCATCCACGATATAAGCAGGATGTTGGATTACGTCTTGGATTAGCGGCAGAAGCTGTGGCCTATGAAGTATCAGGGATTAAATACCAAGGTCCCTTCCCAACTCACATCTTCGTGAATTCTGAGAGGGGCATAGTTAACGTAGAGTTTGATCATGGGAAGACACCAATAGACGTCCGAGGCCAAGATGGTTTCGAGGTAAGACTAACATACATTCTTACAGAATATATGTTATACAGATTATCTTTGACTTTGAATGTCTCTTTCTGACTAAACTATCAAAAATACTAATACAAATAGTATCAGCAAAACATAGGAAAAAAAACTGTTCCGCTTCATTAACTATGTGCCCTTAGCCAATTTATTAAAGTGTGCTTGGGCAAATTTATCGAGGATATCCTCACACTTATTCTGAAGTTGGTTTTAAATCGAAAGCCTTGTCTTTTACTTGAGATTTTAAGTCATAGATTACCGTTTTGTAACTCTCGATAAGCCACCTGGCTACAGGTTGTTTGAAGAGTAGCAATGCGGTTTTTACTAAACTCTGGAGGATAATTAATTTTCCAATATTATGGAAACGCTTCACATCTTGATTGTGCCAGTGTCAATTATTGTTGAAAGATACCACGGTCATATAAGTGAAAGACCCTTCTGCTTAGCAGAAAAAGCTGAGATACGCTTTGAACTTATTGCACTTAGCCAACGATCGTTATTTAAAGGCGTCTATCCAGTTATGACGTTACGACAACAGAGTGACGTCTTTTTGTACAATGAGGTTGCCACTTTATGACACTGTCGGGCAGCCTGCCTATACTTTCAGTGTGTTGGTTTTCAGGCAAATTTAGCTGTAAAATTGTAACCTTTGAAAAAACAAGAAATATATATATATTTTAAGCTATGGGAAAAAGAAGTTCGTACGGTTTTATCAATGTTTACCAGTCAATATGGAATATTCCCAATACCGCCCATGTTAAAATCGTGGATTGGCCCTCCCTTGCCGTAAACCAATAAGTTATTTTGCTAAGGGACGGCACTGCTGTAATGTCATAACTGTAAAACCCGGTATTAATCGAGAATATTATCATACTTATTTGGAAATTGTTTTTTAATTGAATGCTAGATTTTCCACTTGAGACAAAGTCATAGATTAAGTGTTTGTAAGTCTGGATTGCATAGTTTTACAATTTTATCTTCAAAGGTCTGCTGCTCAAGCAACAGTGGCTCTCCGTGTCATGAGACCGACTCCCAATGGAAAAAGGTGCCGATTGTGAATCACTTTACCAACTCAATTCAACTTTATTACCGTACAAACTGTGGCCATGACCATATCCTTGGAGTTCGCTATGCCTGGTTAGAAAGTCCCTGTACTCTAAAGAAATGTGCCATCTACAGTAAGGACAGCAACCTTCCAGCTCCGCCATATATCTCACTTGGTCATTATGCTTAGATAATATGATATACTAGATAATTCATTTTGTACATAAACTTAAATAAAATTGATAACATATACTATGACTTTCTTGCTATTATTTTATTGAACTAAATGCGAAATGGATTGGGATATGCAGAGAATATACTTGATGTGGTTAGCATCGGGTTTAACATCTTGATTAGGTTCTCTTCCTGTGTCAGCAAATTATAAAAAAACCACCCTCACCATCACAGCCAATAGAAAGTAATAAAATATGAGACAAAGCTAGACATTAGACATGGATGTGATGACCCTCTCCGGGTTATAGGTGTAGTAAAATAATGTATGGAACACAGTACTGCGGTAATATTGAGAACAAAAATTGCTTTGTTTATCGTTGTTTCAACTCCCTCACTCCAAAAAATTCGATCTATAAGAGTTATCCGAAAAATCGTTTGAGGCATTTTCTGGCCAGCTGTGGCTCTGGTATTGACTCCGTGTCAAAATGAGGACAGCCGTCATCGCCCACCAACAAGTCTCAATGCACCCCTAATTCTAACTCTCAACGGGTTATGTGCAGTGCGCTAGGATACATAACAAGGAGACAAAAATACAGCTTTGTTTATCGCTGTTCCGATACCCTCCCTTCAGATTTGCCCTGCAAGAGCGTACCTATAGCTGAAAGACAAACTAAAAAAAGCCTATATTTTAAATACATAAATAATCATTATCCTTAAACAAACTTATTGTGGCATTTTCAATTCCCAAGAAGAAAAACACCGGTTAAATCCCAGCGTGCAACTGTTCATCTAGCAAAAAAATAAAAAAAAATAAAAAAAAAATAATGAAAGACATGGGCGGCCCCATTTTGAGTTTTGCTTTCTTAATTATAAAATTTCCAGCACACATAGGGATTTGACTGTCGCGAGCATCTGTTTCACTATTGCTATGATTTAATGGCATCAAAATGACACATTGTTTTTGACGATTTTTCTGGCATTTTTTGCTGAGTTCCATCTCGGTTGAGTCTGATGCTGGCTGGTAGCGATGTCTTTTTGAGACAAAAAGCGTGTTTAGGATCTCGATATCGGCCATAGTGCTGTTTTAAGACCTCTCGTCATTTTGATACCTCAGAAGCATCGCCCCCCTGCGGCGGCGTGGGGTTTGACTCTGTACAGCGTCGCGGGTTTTGACTTGAAATGACAACAGAGGTCTAAAGAACAGCCCCACGACCTCGGGCTCGATGGTAAACCTCTATTCTATTTATTACATAGCCGAAAGCACTACATTTTGTTTTCAAACAAAACTTACAAGTTATTACATTAATTTGTACGTTTCGGCTGAATATAATAATCTTTCGTAGAATGTCTTGCTTCATTATCAGATTAATTGCATTAGAAAAGAGGGTGGCACGACTTTTGTTATAAAGAATTGTGAGGGAGTGTATCCAGTCATCGTTTGATGCTTCAATGGTTTTTTTTAGAAAAGGTATGCAGCGGAAGTCTCGTGTTGTTTGGTTAAATGCCATACACAAGGAGCGCTGTTTTGATGTTGAGTTATTTGTTCTGATCGACAAACATGCCCTTTATATTCTAATTATGTGTTGATTGTTGGCAAAAGCTCATGCACTTATTATATAAATTCTTATTCATTCATACCGTTATAACAGCAGGAGCAAATGGGAATTTATTTCTTGGGGAGACAAAATACATAAAGTTTATAATCTCCATTAAATGTTTAAAATCATTATATTCTTCTCAGTGGGTGCATTATCTGGTACAATTAACAATAACTTTGTGCATGGGGTGAAAGTCGCATTCTGTTTAAGTTAACTAAACCCAAGTGGACAGGTATTATATAGGCATTACAAATTAATAAGGCGGTAGCTGATAAGTGTTAAACGCCCACCATGAACGACATGCAGCGGTTTTGGACTTATTGTGATCGATGTATACAAGTACAAATCAGTTTTTGATGTTGACATGCCGTTGGTGTCAACTTTCAAAACCAGTTAAGCTACAGCTTAATACCTGTGTATTACGAAAGTCACTGAGCGATGGAAAATATTCACTCAAGGTATGTTAAAGACTGAACTATAATAAGCAAGGGATTCATCATTGTTGGTCCGACTTCGTTAAAGAAACTATCTATTAAAATACCTTGGGCAGGTGTACCAAACTGCACACAATGGCAAAATATGATTGCACAGAAGAGTATGGCAGAGATTTAACTACACCATACTGTACTGCAAGCGGAATGAAATATAAGTAACGCATCAGTGAACACAAAAAAACGCTTTCAACACCCATGGTTTTCTACATCGTCGTTTACAAAAAAAACGACTGATGAGAAAACGACCGATAGCTGGATACAGTCCGTAAGTCTACGAAGCTCTGCATCTAACATGTTTTATAATGCATGTTAACAAGTCCCGGAACATTCTAGTGAGTAAAAAAAGTCTACCTCAATAAAGTGATTGTATGGAAGATTGTCGATATCAATTAACCTATTAATAGTTGTCAAAAAAATAAAAATAAAAAAATAAGAAACACAAATGATCAACGTTCACCCAAAACACCTCCAAATAAGAAATGGTTGTCCAATGAACAACTAACCGGCTGAATCTATGTTGTGATGGGAGTGTATGTTAGGGTTATAATTCTCTTCTTTGTAATTTGTAATGTCAGTGTTATCTATTGGGTCTGCAATTTCCTTTTTAGCCCATGCTCATCTAATCGTGGGATTATCTTATCACTGTCGTCCGTTTGTTAACATTTATTTGTTATGACCAAATCTCAGAAACTACTTACTGGATCAAGCTCATATGTCATACACAGTATCCCTCTAAGTTACGGATTTTATCTTTTTTTTTCAGATTTGTTCATTTGTTTATCTGCAAATAAGATGTTAGTATTTTTCTTTGTTGTTATGCCCATATGGTCTAGTTGTGCGCCAATTTATAACTATTTCTTGTTATGAGGACTACTCAGAAACTCTGTTTGGATCAGGTTTATATTTAAAAAATAGCCTGCCAACAAAATTTATTGTGCACCTGAAGATTTGTCTACAGATTTATTTGTTTGTTTGTTTGTTTGAGTGCAAAGAATTTCTTGTTATTACCATGCTAAGAAACAAATCTTTGGATCAGGTTTGTATTCTACACATAGAATCCCCTCAACGTCAAGCTGTGCATCTGACACTTGTTTTCAAATTAG